>JAUUDW010645770.1:0-10786 GCA_032361385.1 Panulirus guttatus | reverse complement strand
ACACCCCAATCTGAGCCTTCGAGGAGGATGAGCACTCCCTGCCTGGCTCCTTCTTCTGTTTCCCTTTTTAGAAATTGAAAATACAAGAAGGGGAGGGTTTCCAGACCCCTGCTCCCATCCCTTTTATTCGCCTTCTACTACACACAGGGAAAATCCTCACTCGGCCCCCTTCCCAGTTCCCTTTTTGGAAAAGTAAAAACAGGAGGGGAAGATTTCCAGCCCCCCGCTCCCTCCCCTTTTAGTCACCTTTTACGACACATAGGGAATACATGGGAAATATTCTTTCTCCCCTATCCCCAAGGACAGCCCATTATTCATACTATATTATATCATCAAAGCATTTACAAGATCTAAGAATTTAATAATCAGTAGTTCAATTAGTGTACATAATTACCCCTGTCACTTATAAAGATACTACTGTACATAATTTGAAATGTTTAAACCTTTTTCCTTTCTTTAACCCTTTCAGTCCTACACACACACCTGGTACACACAGGAACATAATCTTACACACATATGAAACACATGGTTTGTTTCTTGCCGTTTCAAAAATCCTAGAGCAGCCTTCAGCCATATAATGATACCGTACATCACCAACAGTATTATTTCACACTTAAAACATTTTGCAAGTGTCAGTTACCCTACAACTATCATGGGGGAAGGACTCTAATCAGAAATCAAGCCTGGCAGCTGTGACTGTGATACCCAAGGATTTGACAGCCGTAAATATAACCGTATGGTGATATGAGAAGAAATAAGATGCACTTTCATGGAAAATAGTGATTTACAAGGATATAATCATGATGAAAATCATGATCATGAAGTTTTATCTGGGCACCATGATGATGGTTACATGGCAGAAACAGGCTTACAAACAATTGTATTGCTGAGAAAGCTTACAGGGATTAAAGTCACTGAGAAAAGTCTTTTTTTGTTGACATATTAAGTTTTGTAACACCAAGTTGAATTATTTCATAATAATTTTTCTTGTTCTATCTCTGTGGATTTTTCCCCCTTATTTCCATCTGTCTTGACTCTTCATACTTCTGACTTTTATTTCCCCCCCTACAGCAACCCTCATTCCCCTTTCATCCCTTACAGGACTTAGCACAGGTAGAAAAGGTGTCTCCTACAGATGAAAGAAAATGCCAAAATTTTGAAATGTTAAAAAAAAGTGCCAAGTCACTTAAAGCACCACAGCTATATAAACCCAGCATGTAATAGCCAGTTACACCTTGGTGCTATAATTTGCTTCAAAATTGAGTTTCCTGTAATAATACTTAGTCACTCTTTATGGTCTGATATATACAAGAATAACACTTAATGCCCTCATCTTCTGAGTCCCTCAAAATCTCATCTGTTTCTGCATCAGTGCAGCAGGATGAGGCCCATTTGAGAGTGCACATCTTACTGGCAATGTTATCAATGGGTGACAGAGGTTTGTTGATTCTTCTATAGGCTAATTAAGGTTGTAAATGATATCATTTATTTATACATGCCTCAAGTGAGAAAGAGGCATAATGGTTTTTACAAATGCAGGTAGGAAAATAAAGAATGTGCGGCAAACATTCTTAGCTCCTTGGTAGACTTTCACACATAGGATGCAGTTAGACATTAAGGTTTAAGTTTTCAATCTTAGCACAACACAGACATTTAAGGGGTTATTCAGTTTACAGTATAGGATATGTCTGCAGTACTGTGATAAGTCATACTGACATGCAAGTCTTCAGCAGATGTTTACAGAGGCACTACAAGTTCTTAACCCTTTTGGTGTGCAATTAATTGTTTTGACCTCTCCCAAAGTGCAAAAAATAGCATTTCTTTTTAATGAAATGATGTACAAAAGGAAAAATAATCCTAATGAATTGAGACTTAACCATTCCTAGCATAGGGAAAACTTTTATCACCATGTCAACTAATCCTAGGTATGCAAAAAAAAAAAATTACCTCTTTTATATGATTAAGTGCACAAAACTATCAAACCTATGAATTTTTTCAAATTAATCATAGGTTAAGCATTCCTGTTTTATGTAAAAGATGTCTTTTACTCTATTGAGCAACTTAAAGTATGGGTGATAGGAGTGTGGCAGTGCTATAGATGTGATGAATACCAAGAGGATGTATGTAATCAACCATCATGTTTATTAGCGTTAAAACAATTCCAGTGACTCATCCTTTCTTTGGGTAGCCATCTCTGGCCAGCCAACAAACATTACAACGCATGTAAAATTCAACTTAAGTTATGTGTGTAGTTTGACGTCACTCTGCCACAACTTCTTCAATTTACACCCAGACTAACAAAAGGGTTAAACACTCCCAGATGTTGATATGGTCAGCAGACAAAATGTTTTGAAAATATTTTGCATGTAGCATCTTGATATGATTATGGGAAAAGGTATATATAATACAAATAATCAGATTACTAATGGGCAGTATTGGATGAGGTCAAGCATATCAACTGCATCTTTGTTTTTGGCACATAATGCCTTTATTACAAGCATGAATATCTTAAATGTGCTATAGGCTTTCTCATAAACATCTTTAGATCTATCATCAATTTACATCTTTAGATCATCAACTGTTATATCATACACAATTTTCTCCACACCATATTGCTTAGTTTTATTTCAAAACCGTATCATACATATATAAAGCCAAAAACCATTTCATCGTTCACTCTACGACTACTGTACTTTGTTCTCAATAAACACAGCATGAAATGAAAGGTGAATACCTACCACACTGAAAGTCAGTCAAGTTGCCAGAGCACAAAATAAAAAGTAATGAAAAGAAAAAGCATGAATAAGCAGGTGTAAGATGTGCTGCTGCTGTTCAACTGACACTTACGTGCAAAACTGACATGTAAAATGAGGTGGTATACTAAGAGATTGCAAGCAAGATATTCAAAGAGTTTCATGGGGCTAAGAAATTAAGAGACTGGGTTGTATATGAATAAGTAAATTCTAGTTATACAAAACTGTCAAGAAAATACTTGAAAAAGTAAAGAAAGGTGTACTAAGAGAGACGTATATCAGAAGAATTATCATAACAGCTAACTCCTTGTGGTTTACAGAAAATACTTAGATAATGCATATAACTGTGATTCATCTGCATACAGTGTACTATGTGGATGTACATATATGATCAATATAAAACAGAGACCATTAGATGGAAAAGGAAGTAGGTCTATGATAGGGTTTCAAATACTGATAAATCAATATACATATCCAGTGACTGTGGAGCTTACAATCCTGCATGAATCAATCTGACCATAAACAGGAAAAACAACGATATATGATCATGAAAAATATTAAACAAACCCACCAACAGTCTATCAGAAAAGTTATACAAAAGGGAATAACATGTAACATCTTTGTATGTGTCATCCTTGAAGCTTGAACAATCTTTGTACTACTCAAATCTACTTAATCTTGAAGCCTAAATGCCTATGCTAGTCAGCACTGCTCTAAGTTTAATCCAACAGCATACTCTCCTAGTCTGTGCAGCTCATGGTTTATCTGCAAACTACTTCAGTATCTCCAGTTTATGCAGCCTATTACACAAAGAACGTAGATTTCACATGTATCTCTTATGAAACTCATGACATCAGAATGCTACCCAAATCTGTGAAGCTTGTGGACCATAAACTATTAGATAACATCCAAATGTATACAAATCTTTAAACTTAAACCCTTTTTCTATAGTTTTTAAAACTCAGCACAGTACTTCATCCATCCAGTATAAGCAATCTAATCCAACACAAACATATGTATCCTTCGTATATCTCATGGAAAGCTACCAGCTCAAGTTACACCACAAATGAAAAGTTCCCTTTGGTGAGGTTATATCACAAGAAGTTGAGTTGTCTCAAAGGACTCCACACTGCAAAGGAGTCTACACTTACCTCCCACTGTGTGGCACAGCCATGAGCAGCAGGAGCCTTTAGAAAGGTCCTAGGTAACATCAAAACTCTTTCATTGAAAATGGTTCTGAGTAACACCTGGCCTCTTTCACAGAAATTGGTCCTGGAGTGATTATAAATCGAAATAAATTCCGACAATGTGCAAACAACCCAAATCTGTTGAGCTCTTAGATCTAAAACATCAGCAACCCACCCAAATTAGTGCATTCCATGGATTTTACACTATCAACATAACCCATTTCGTGCAGTTTGGTTGTTCACGTTCTAGTATAGTAACATAATATATACATATATGTAAGTCTACAAAATCTGCAGACTGTGAAACAATGATAAGCCAAAATACAAACAACTTACTATTTTCTCTATGTAAGTCAGAAACCTGAGCGAGGACACACCTTATCTCTCCTCAGGGCAAGCAACCAGTGACCCAACATTACACTGTCTGTGCACTGGCGGGTTGAACATCCCACACACATTTAAGTTAAGTATGAAGGTCCATATTATATGTGCACACTACAAACTGGCTATAAATGAGCATATATCAGTCCAACCAGAACAGTAATACTAACAACTGCAACTGTTAAGCAACATACTGCAGCTATCATACACTTGACTTATGTTTCATTAAATGCTAGATGCCATGGCCACAGAGATGGGACTAAGCCCTTCATTTCTCTCATATGTGACTACAGAAACAAATGTGGTGTACTCTTATGAGTGGCAAGATTAATATCTTATAAGATGGGACTCACAGTGAAACCTGTCCAAGACAAAAGTCAGCACCTGCAACAAAAGGGTTAAATTCTGTATCAGTATTGCATCTTGAGTCTTTTACCCAACATTACTGTCAACCTACATCTGAGCTCTGTTCAATTTCTTCTCTCATACCCTATTTCCTTTTTAATCGATATGGCTATGATTGGGACATGCTTTGCCTGTGCCATGTCACTAACAATGAAGAAAATATCTCTGCTCTTTGCAATGAATGACCTGCAAAAACAAAGATCTTTTCAGCATTTACTGAAAATTCCCATAGACATTTGTCTAAATCATCTATCTTTTCCTTCCTTACTGCTATAATAACTTAAATATTATTCATAAGTAATGCGTTATAGAATGACCAATTACATGAGGAAAGCGTCTCACTGAAATGAAATATCTTCTGTGTTAATAGTTAACATTAATGATATCCTTCTTTCAGCTCTATTTGCTGAACAAGACCCAGCATTTACTGAAAAATTGTTATCTGTCTAAACTCTTTATAACTTTTCATTCCATGATGCTATAATAAAATGAAAATTCATTTCTTTTTCATACATGCTTACCCTTCCCTCCTTAACAAAGCAGCAATAGGAACACATTACAGAATCTTTGATGAAAAACCCCATGTACAAGTAGTGTGTAATATTCAGATGAATTCACTCAAAAAAGGAAAAAATGTAGTCACTAAGAAAACTGAAATATCTTCAGTTTGCTAGTAGTTAATAAAAGTGATAAACTTCTTTTATATCATTTTTCTTACATTTACTTAACTAAACAGCAACAGTCTAATTTACTAATTGAAATATAAGTTAAAAAATTATCTCTATTTTTCCCACATAAATCATATGCATATGTGGTTCATAACAACTAACTGGTGCATAACAACTGACTTTTGCTGATAACAGTATATTAATCTGGCAAAACACGGCATACATCATCATGGGTGGGAAGCCCTTTAATCTGTGATTCTCTTTTCACTTTCAGCTACCTTACCTTACATTTGTTCTAACACACAAAATTAGGTCTTTCATTACAGAAACCCACATTTCACTGGTTATCAATTATTTATCCACTTTTGAAACTACAAAGATTACTAGTACAATATAACTGCTGAAAAATTCCTGATAAAGTAATTAGGTCACACATCAAGTCAATCATCTGTTACATTAGCAAACACCAATAAAGATCTTTTGGTAACTGCGTTATTGAATCTTACATTCAAAACAACAGCATAACAGACAAAACAACAGACATAAATAAATGTTATCACATAACATGTATCACTTCCCCAATAAAAAATAACTCTGAAACTCAAATACTATGACTCTACCTACATCAGTGTTTATCGATAATAAAAATTACACTTCTCTCTGTGGGACTCATCTCAAACTTTCAAACTTATGTGGCATACAATAAACATCATTTGGCACACATATAATAACAATCAACTACTGCTTCAGATAACACTTGAACTGAACAACATTCACTAACTTGTACATCATGCTCATTAGTTCTAGTGTACCAGGTAATGACAAAGGCAATGCTGACTGGTCTTCCATACTGTTTGTACAGACATGACAGTTTGTAGCCACAGCTTTTGATGGATGAGAGGAAAAACTAACAAGCTTCTTAGGAAACAATTATCTTAAGACTAAAAGATATTAAATAATTACCTATTAAAATGATATCAGAATATACTGAACTTTCAAATTCTGTATATGAACACTAAAAACAAAAGTGTATACTTTAAAACTTAATCTGTTTTATGGTGCATCATTAACCATTAACAAGAGTTCCTGAAGTATGTCTCAAATGACTATTAATCTATTTTCAATGCCATACCATTTACTGCATTCAAAGTACGGTGAAGTTAAGAGAATCTTCTACAAACACACATGAGTTATAATGCTCCTCATTCTGAATTACCAAGCAATCTAACTTCTACTCTGCATGATCTGTCACACAGTCCAAAAGATGACAGTAAAATGTTAACATGGGTTATATAAATTCCTGTAACTGATAAGAAACGTACCATAGCTAATGTTTGAGAGATGAGAAAAAAATGATAGAACTATAAAAATTATAAGAATCATAAAAAGGACAAAACCTCTATTACCTCATTGGTAAATTCAAAAGGAACTATGAAAAATCAGTGGTTGTGTCTGGATGTCATTATAACATGACCCCACAGCATACAAAATGTATGTGTATATATATGTGAATGTAAGTGGATGGATCATTCATCGTCTGTTTCCTGGCACTACCTCGCTAATGCGGGAAGCAGCTATCAAGTATAACAGATACTAAATAAAATGATGTCATATTAACATATATCACGGAAAGTCACAGCAACATAATACTGAAGAAAAATATACGAATCTACCTTAAAATGAATGAAGGAATTATGATGAAACCTTAAATTACAATTTCATTTATTCACTGTCTATGTGTCTGTCTCAAACCCTTATTCTTCATGGTGATAACAAGCTAGGTAAACAGATGTCAATAATAAACAGAATCTTGGAAAATATACACCATATATCAGTCATCAAACTCCTATGAATCCTTTAATCTTCCTTTCCTTTAAACAACTCACATTTTCAGTTGTGGATGCCATGATATGAAGAATTTGCACAACCTTTCAATGGAGAATTGACAAGGCTCTCTTATCTTTAACTGATGATGACACTGATTGGCCTTTTTTGTTACTATGAAGGCCAGAAATGGGGAACACCTTCATGCATGAGTTCACCGAGTTCAATCAGTATTCCCCATGCATTTTTCTATGTGTAACAGTGCCTTCATTCATGTCCTCTCAGTAAATAACTTCAGCAAGTTTTCATATTAATTTTTTTGTCATAAGTCGCTGACAAGCTAACACCAAAACAGTCACACACTATGCATTAAGTTCCCTCTTCTAACTTCTGTAGCAATTCTACTTTCTGTACATTATTAAGCATGTATGTGCTTTCTTTTCAAATCACTAACATTACTACGCTCATCACAAGATTCTGGAGGTGTGCTGGATGCCATTAAAAGGGCAAAATACATAGAAATAACAGGAAGAGCAATTAGATTAGATTCAACACAGAGCATCAAACACTTGAGGTGACTGTACATGCCTGTACTGTAACAGTGCCTGAACAGCACCGCATTGACTTCTGCAAACATAAATATACAACTGAATTCAAACAAGAGACCAATAGGTCCTAACAAGGCAGTTTGTGATAGTGGAAGAAACAGAAACTTACGGATTATTGTCAAATCAGTAGAAAAACAAACAGATTTTTTAAAGAGAAAGACCTGTAAACTTATCTTGTAGTTAAGGAGTGAAAAAAAATATGTCAGTCATGGATTTGATGCAAAATATAAATCAAGTCTGCTTAAACATATTTATGGTACTGCTTTCAGCTATTCTAACTGGTAAATCATTCCATATGTTTATAATCCTGTTGAAGAAAAGGTACCTCACATCATTCAAGGTAAAAACTTTATTATGAGTGAAATCAGACAAATCTGTCTTTAAGTAGCTTGTCAGAATGAGATTATCAGATCCTTTAATGATTTTGAATTCCTGTATTAGATCACCTTTCAATCCTCTCTTTTCTATGCTAGAGAGATTCAATTTTTTAGTTTGCTCACAGGGTTTGTTTCTCAAGAAAGGGAATCATTGTGGTGGGTAGCTTCTGCACTCCGTTTATGTCTTTCCTCAAGTAGGCTGACTAAAACTGAACACAACATTCAAAATGGGGACACACCCATGAGTTATAAAGAGGGGATAATTTTCAGAGACTTAAATCTGAAAGCCCTTCCAATTTATCCAAGAATTTTGTTCGTCCTTTTTACTGCTTCTGTGCACTGCTTGTTTGGCTTTATGTCACCATATATTATTACACCTGAGTCCTTTTCTTCATTAACCTTTTGTAGCACAACAGAATTCATACTGTAGTTAGCCTTTTAATTTTTGCCATCAATAGGTAAAACTATGCACTTAATACTAAAATTCACTGCCACCTGTTTGCCCTATTCAAACATTTCTCTATTTCAGTCTGAAGCTGCAGGCATTCAGTTTCTGTTGTATATTTAATTCCCAACTTAGTATCATCCACAAATTCTGAGATCTTTCATTGAAGCCCATTATCAATAATGTTAATACATATCAGAAAGAGAATTGGTCCCAAAACTGATTCCTGTGGCACACTTCTCATATCTAACTATTCAGAGGCTTGACCATTAATTACTCCTCTTTGTTTATGATAGTTAGCCAATTTTCTAATCATCAGAGTAAAACCCGATCTATATCTTATGCAAAAATATGGGAGATGCTGAAGTATGAAACACTGGGCTAAAGACGCTAAGATTATATACAGAATAATGAAAAGGTAGATAAAAAAGGTGACTATAATTAGTGTTGTAATATAAATTACCTCAAAATAACCATTACATTTGTAGTCTCATTTCCTTTCAGAACATTAGAATAATTCTAATAAAACTATCAATCATCAAACTAGAACTGATGCATGCTAAAGTGTCATCCCATTTGCTATAAAAATTTTCATCCTGATTTCGGTTACCCCATTCCACATCACATAAAATTTCATGACCAGATATTGAATAACTCACCTTATATCCATCTATATCTGGAGTAACTAGATACTGACTGAGGTTCATGCAAACATTTTTCTAGAAAAATAAAGTCCCAATGAGAATTTGAAGATGACATTAAATAAACACTATGAAAGTATGGGTAAATTTTGATAAAATGCACTGATGGTCACAAGAATGCAAAAAAAGGTAAGAGAATGCACTACTTTTGGATTAGAGTTACAGAAATGCTGTAAAGGAATTGTTAGAACATCAGTTTGAATAGAGACACTAATTTCAGATCTGTTGTACAACTGCAGTTAAGACAGGATATTCCAAATGGGAAAACAAAAATCAAAACTTGAATAGAACAACTGCCAATCAGTTCAAGATGTCCCTCTAAGACTTATCAATAAAGCAACACAGCAACAGACTGCCAAGCCAACCTCTTTTTAACTGTAGACAATAAAGTCATTTGCTCGTAGTCAAAGTAAACATTAAAACTAAAAACATGGTAGACAATACATGAATTAGCTGTTTTACACCAGCTGAACCAAAGATCAGATCAGAATATCACTTAGTCAAAATCTATTATCTCTTGTGGGTAAAGGTTGAAGGCTGATGCCAAACATCAGCAACAATGTAATATTACAAGATGGTAAGCCACTTGACTTACTCTGTACCACATAAAGTCCCTCTAAGATGATCCTTTCACAAAAACATAACTGAACATGCAAAACTGACCAAATGAGAGAGGTTACCACTAAACATCTGACATAAAGTCTAACTAGAGACTGGCATATCTGAATAATGTGAATACCCGAATGCATACATATCTGATAGCATATGAAAACTGAATTACTTTATTTTAGTACAAAACTAATAAATTCAAAAGCATGTGAGACACAAGAAGGGAAAAGAATGAAACAGATCTATGTGATATGGAAGGTTATTTGTCAATGAACTGAACCAAGACATATGAAATGGTCAAGGTAAACCAAGCAGCTGTCTGTGGAGCTTGGATGTAAACACAGGTGCCAGTTTGGTACATGATATGTGATATTCCTCACTTGCTCCTAATTCAACCTCACTGTGGTAGGAGGGACAAAGGTAGTGGAAGTAAGTCACAGAACCTAACTGTACAAATATAGTGCTTATGAATGCACAGTTTCATAGAACACACAACCCTCCAACAGCCAGGCTCGAACCTGGGACCTTATGTGTGGTAGGCAGGAGCACTATGGCTAGGTTATGATTGCCCCTAATAGGGAAATGACAATTCAAATACTTAGTAATCGAATACCCTTCGTCTCACATCAGTGAGCAACGGGCTCTAGACCAGTCAAATCCCATCAGGCTCCCACAAACAGCAGGGGAGAGTAGAAGAGAAGGAGAGAGGAGAGGAGAAAGAGAGAGGAGAGGAGAAGGAGAGAGGAGAAGAGAAGGAGAGAGGAGAGGAAAAAGAGAGAGGAGAGGAGAAAGAGGGAGGAGAGGAGAAGGAGAGAGGAGAAGAAAAGA
>JAUUDW010645759.1:0-10786 GCA_032361385.1 Panulirus guttatus | reverse complement strand
AAATGTATACTTGTGAATATCCCTCTTTTTAAACCAGGTATTCCCAGTCACCAGTCTTTTTTCAGCACACAAATCCACAAGCTTTTCACCATTTCCATTCAAAACACTAAATAACCCCATGACCACCAATTATACCCTCAACTGCCACATAACTCACCTTCTTTTTCAAGTCACCCGTCGCTAATACTCGGTCTCGTGCACCAAAACTGCTGACACTCACTAAGCTGCTCCCAAAACACTTGCCTTTCATGATCTTTCTTATGATGACCAAGTGCATAAGCACCAATAATGACCCGTCTCTCGCCATCCAGCTTCAGTTTTACCTACATCAATCTAGAATTTGCTTTCTTACACTCTATCTCACACTCCCACAACTCCTGCTTCAGGAGCAGAGCTACTCCATCCTTAGCTCTTGTCCTCTCACCAACCCCTGACTTTACTCCTAAGAACGAAAGTAGAAAAGGAAAACAACTCTTGTTCAATGAAAATATCAACATCTTTCCTCTTGCAATCAAAACCATAAAACGCAAAAACATAAAGGCAGAAATCATTTCGACTTATTCACTGTCAGTTCTTTACTTCACATTTTAGCGTTCATTATAATTCTGTATCCACTGAGGCAATATTGAACACAACAAATACTGTAGACAAAAATCTCTGTTCTCATATATACCACACCATGCGGTTAACATTACTTTCTCAATTATTTTCAGACACTTACCTTCTTCATGGAGAAGAAGTCACAGATAATGGCGAACCTCTCCTCCTTCATCCGTTCCCTCTCCTCGAAGAGACTGGTCACCAGGAAGCTGCCGTCGTGGATTTGCTTGTGTACGCCCGACACCGCATCCTGTCTCACACCAGCGAACATACAGTACTTATGGCAAAAAACTTTCTACTTTTGACCAGTAAGTCACTTAGATTCTAAGGGTAGAGTACAGACGTTCTTTTCCTAACGTTTTATTTAAGATCTAAGGTTTTTATCAAAGCACCTCTGCTATAACCTATTGCTAGAAAATATTCCTTTGTAGCAGGGTTGTAGGATGGAGGGGTTACTCCATTACTATGTAACTGAATATCAGCCTTAATACTACAGCCTAATCCTGAGTACCTATATTTGCTGTTGGTATATCTAGATATTCATTATGTCATAACGTTAATGTGAATGGCAAAAGTAGTGTGGTCACGAGTATGTAAGTTTATTATACTGCTTGAGACTCCATTAAGCTATTATCATTCGGACTTATGAAAAACATTAAATCAGTAAAGGGACTATAAAAATCTAGCTATTGTAAAGAAAGCAGACACCAGTTGTTGCACTAAGGACTACTACTGCTTTACATAATTCTTCACTTTATTACTTATGATTTTGTTGTTTTGTGTTTTGCATGATTATTAGCCATAAAATTTTTGTTTTTAAATCTGATATTTATGAAAAACTGGCAACAAGTGCAGGATGGGTAAGAGACATGAAATCTCCCACATGGTGCTGCCCAATGCATGAAGTTGGCAGGTTAGTTAGTTTATGAAATAGACGGTCAGTCAGTCACACTGCCCGATATGCAAACTGTGCAAAATGACAACTCTCTTCATAAACTGGACGGTTTCACAAACAGAGCATAGCACGTACAGCCACCTCCACTTTCAACCGGGACAGTCAGCGTTGTCAATCCTCTCCTCCCGTGAGATGTGAACCCAGGCAGTATCGACTCGCTTCTTCCAAGCTTTCATCAGTGACGACTAGGGCCGTCGTGTGAGGGGGTGACAAGATAAGACAGGAAGAATAGTGAGGGGTGAGACAAGAGTAGGCTGATAATTGACACATACAACGCAATATATCGTGAAGCAAACACAGAACTATGTAGGACTCATTAAATCATTAGATGATAATGCAACTCCCACCCCCTTTGGTTAGTGCACAGACACACACATACATCACTCACAGGCCATGTCCTTCCCTCCATCCACAGAAGCAAATATCACCAACTCGAGGGCGATGTCCGCACCTGCTGGGTTTGTCGTAACGTGCAGCTCTTACGACTCATGTGATAGGTAAAGGATGCATTTGAATAGCTACAGTAGTTAGCCATTTTGGTCTCAGTATGATTAACCAGGAAGCAGTCAATTATTTTCAGTTATAATGAATATGCATTACATATCGCATATACAGAAGTTATTTGATATCCACTCGATATAACAACACACAATAGTAATCTCCTAAAGTTTTGTTTAAAATCCTACAGTATGTATGACTGCATCTGCATGAATGAGTGTTCGTACGTGAGTATACATATCTCATGGATGTTTATATTCATTACGCGAACTTCATTGGTTTCCTGCAATGTTGAACAAGTGATGGGGATTCAGTAAGTCAGAAGGATAGCATGATATAAGATGTTAGGAAAATGAGGCCAATGGTAGGCTTTTTCATGGAGTATGGATGGCGCGAGTGTGGTGGGAGTGAGGACGTGTGGTGGTGGTGGTGGTCGCTACAGGATTGATCACATACTAGCTGGGAGTCGTCATGAGTGATTCATGCAGAAATCGAGCCTGGCATTAGTCGATAAGATTACAAGAAATTCTTTATATTACTTCGCTTTGGAGATGAGATTTGAAATAACTTACCGAATGTACCCAACGCCATCTTGCTCAGCCGACTAACAATGTCAGTACTACATGGGAAAATGACACAATGTACATTATCAGTTTTTCAAATTTGCCTCACACGATACTAATCTATAGTCTCTTATTAAGCCCCACATATCATTATAATCATCAGATGAACTCGTATATATCACATTTCTTAACACAGCGACAAAAATTTTTGTGCTCTAGGACTAGGTTATTGTTGAAAGTTAACAAGGACCACAGGAAATTTTTCAACTTGAGCAGGGAACAAGATGTAATAACTTGTTATGGCTTTCTCTAAACCAAACCAACACCACAATATACCATCTACATTCCCATAATAAGATTGCTTACTCACCACAACATATCGATACACTTGTGTGGTGCTGACTCCACCCCTTCTCCTGACATCACATCTCATTATGCACACGACCACCCACACCTTTGTTACAGCCTGTACACTGTGAAACATTACATGGAACAGCTGATATTTAGCAAAATAATATTCCTTTATCAAATCCATTATACGTGAAAATGTTTGACAGCTTCCTGGTTAACTGTATTGAGAACAAAATGGTTAAGTACTGTAGCTGTTCTAATGCATCCTTTACCAACTACACAGGTCGAACGACAAACCCAGCAGGTGTAAAGGTTACCACTGAGTTGGTGACATTCGCTTCTGTTAATTGAGGACTTGGCATATGAGCATGTGTGTGTGTGTGTGTGTGCTAATTAAAGAGATGTAGGGAGAATTGCATTCTCATCGAATGATTCAAACCTCTAGCACAAGCTGCGAATAACGTCCTAATTTGCGTTCAGTATCGCTCTCAGCATTTTTGCGTAGTCCTGCGTATTCTATTTCTACTTCATGAAATACTGTGTTGTATGTAGGTGAATTCTCCTCTCATCTCTCACCACTCTATACCTCCTTACCTTGTCACCCCCTCACACGCCGGCCCCAATCGTCTCCCGCTCCCCCACCCCAGGTCACTATTGAAAACTTGGAAGTAGCAAGTAGATTCTCCGTGGGCTCATACCTTAGGGAGAGAAAGGATTAACAACGCTGACTGTCCCAGTTGGAGGTGGAGGCGGCTCTACAGTGTACACACTGAAAACGGGATGGCCGTCTCGCGGTGGCTAGACCTTGAAGATCCATTTTTTATCAGTTTTTTACTAACTCATAATGACATTATACACATATATATATCCTAGCCTAAGCCAGGTAACCTTTTTATCGCCCGACTGCCGTAACCAGGAGTCGAACCTATGCGCTCGACCCTGGGCGGCCCATGAATGCGTCACGGTCAGGAACGCTAACCGGGACACCACGGGAGTCCACAATTCTCACATCTCTGTTCGTCTGTTTGTTGGCAGTCAAACTCACTGGACACCAAGCTGTAGTGCTCGTCTTCCACTTTCCAGTCAGCGGTTCGAGTCTCACTGGTAAGATTTTAGATATTTACAGTTCACGTATGAGTGTTTTACACTTGTCTCAGTGCTCGCACGCCCTCCGTCCTTGTCAATGAACCCAGTAAAATATTACTTCTAGTTGCTAGGTTGTCAGGACAGGTGTTGCCTATTGCAGGACGACCGAATAGGCGAGACCAAAGCTGTAGGATGAAGAGTAAGGAAAGTGCTTGGTTGTAGGTGTCGAGGACTCAAGAACTGAGGCTCTGCAACGCCTTAGGTTGACTTATTCATCAGAGACTAAATAATGCTACAGCAAGCCAAAACTGAAAAGATGTGCGTCTGTTTATTGCCCCAGTTAATTGATACTGATTCGTTATAAATATGTAATGAGCTGCATATACCATGCATATGATTACTCACCCAAGCTCCTTCTGAATGTTGGTGGACAGTGTGAACATATTATTTCTTCTGTATTTCATTCTCCAAAGAAGCACAGTATAAATGCTCACCCCAAACAGCTGGTGAAGTGAAGTGCCTTGCTCTATGGCCCATGGCATGCGGCCATAGTTGACCAGGTCACGAAGGGAGTCCACGGGCACGGAGACCCTGGGCACGGCCAGCAGGGAAGTCAGCACACCCTGGTAAGCCGCGCCAAGGATCCCCGCCGCCACCAGCCACGACCCTAGGAGCACGCGACCCGTCAGTGACTTCGGCGGCACCTCGATAGCTAGGGAGCGGAGGCGAGCGTTGAGTTCAGGTTTGTGTAAAGAATGAAAAGCTGGCTACTTTTTCAATATCTTTCTTTTTTTACGTTTGAGGCTCCAGTCACAAACGAAAGTCCACATCAAGGACTGGCTACACGTGAAATATAGAGAGGTTATTTAAAGGAGAAAGTGTGAGACAAGGGAAAGTATTTACAACTTTTGGAGAAAGCGAAAAGCCTGTCTTTTGAAATATGCTCGGTCATAGTTTCTGAAAAAGACATGAGAGGGTAGAAAGTTTCAAAGTTTCGAGCTGTAGGGTAAGAAACAGTTATCAAAACGGCCCATCTTTGAGTTGTCATCGGCCAATAATAATCATGTGATGTAGCAGCTTGCCAAGTATTGCGCGGTCAAGGTAATGTTGGGAGCACACAAACAGCCGGCTCTTGGGAGCAAATGTTGGGGCCACACAAACAGCCGGTTCTGGGGAGCAAAAACCAAAGTAATGCCTGCAGAAGAGGGAAAGCAAGTCAACATTGCCGCATAAGGCAAGTAGGTCAAGTTTTGAAGTTAGCCTGGGAGAATTTATAAATCGGACCGCTTTCGACTCTACTCTCTCAAGTAAGGATGCAGAGCAAGAAACACCCTAGATGCGAGAGCAGCACTCCACACAAGGACGAGTTAGTACTTTTGTACAAACGTAGCAACTGGTCAGAAGAAAAGAAATTTCGAAATCTAAGCAGGACTCCCAGTTTCTTAGAGGCAGACTTATCTATTTCCGTAATCTGGGGTTTTCGAGATAGAGTGGATGTTACAGTAATACCAAGTATGTTCACTGAGTAACGAGGTGGCACTGCAGAATCGTTAAAGGCAAGAGGAAAGTTGTGAGGAGTTTTTGATAGAGATGGGCAAAGACTGTATCTTGGAGGCATTAAACTTAACCAGGTTTCGTCAACCCCTTTGAGATATCCTGTTCAAGTCTGAGTTAATTGTGGAAGTTGTGTCGAGACGAGAAGCAGATCGGATGAGAGAAGAAGGAGCAGAATTGAAGAATGTGGAGGAATGCAGTGATGAGTCGTCAGGATAGGGATGCATTTGGTTATTTGCGGAAGAGAGGATATCGTTGCGAAAAGGAGAAAAGGTGTAGGAGACAGGACAGAACCTTGAGGAACACCACTGTTGATGGAAAAATGGGAAGAGGTTGATCCATCAACAACTAAGGAGATAGATCGGCCAGAGAGAAAGCTAGATGTAAGGGAACAAAGTGAAGGAGGGAAGCCAAAAAAGGCAAGCTTAGAGATGAGACCACGATGCGACACCCTGTCGAGAGCTCTGGATATGTCAAATGCAACTACATAGAATTCCCCAAAATCTTTTAGGGATGATGACCAGACATTGGTTAGACAGGAAAGAATGCCACTAGAGGATATCGCCTTACGGAAGCCATACTGGTGATCAGAGAGAAGACTGTGTGATTCAAGATATCTGAGGATGTGGGAGCTGACGAAGGACTCAAAGACTTTGGATATGATAGATGTCAAAGCAACAAGACGACGGCTAGAGGGTTTAGAACGGTCACCCTTCTAAGAAATGATATGTATCAATGCATGCCTCCAAGGAGAAGGAAAAGCTCTGTTTTTTAAACAGAAACGGAACAGACGAGGAAGCGCAAAAGCAAGTTCAGAGGTACACTCTTTCAGTACACGGGGATGGATGCCGTCAGGACCATAAGCTTTGCTTGTGTCCAGGGAGAGATGCACTTTTCGGCCAGTCCGAAAAGAGATTACGGGTGGAGACACAGGATTAGTAAGAGGAGCATCAGGGGGTAAGAGAATGTTTGAGTCACCCAAGGTGGAGTAAGAGGGGAAACGGGAACCAGAGACTTGCTTTGTCTACGGGAGAGACAGCTATAGTACCGTAAAACAAGATATCGTTACTAATGATCATTTTTTATGGTCTTTTTACCTTATTCAGCTTTTCTCATATGCGTTTCATCTGCCCAGTATCCACATTAATGAAATAGGATTTTTTTTTTTACCATACTTGGTGAACCGTTTGCCGAGCCAGGTACTCACGTTCCACCAACAGAGCCTTCCAGATCCAGATGGGGTGGAACAAGTGGCTACCAGCTGCCTTTCCTACGTTCGGGAGGTCCCACCTGACGGCCAGCCAGTTGAGAAGGACGCCCAGTGCCATGCTTACCGCCAGCAAAATCAGCAACACCATCCACACCTGCCCAGAGAGCGTCTAGCTAGTGATCGGATCTTTTCTCGCTCCAAGACCGTGTGTTCAACAGGCATATTCCTTCTTGCAACTTACTGTTCTCGTATCGACCTGGTGTCTGCTTTGCTGACGTTCTTACCTGTTTGTCTTGTTAACCTATACTTCCTGTCTCCTGTGTTGGCCTCTCTCTTACGTGCCTCTTACTGCACTACCTAGACGTTATTGCATTAATGAAATGTTATTTTACTGATGAGGGGTTAGTTTACTACAGAGACGTTACTGCACTATAGATAAATAATTCACCAGCAAGTGGTAACTGCATCACAACTGCGAAGTTACCGCAGGTACTAACAGTTTAATGCACTAATACAAAGCTTCTGTGAAAAAAAAATGACGACAGGTTACTATACTACTGAGAGGTTAATGTACAGAGAGAGCTGAGTGATTATCGTGAGACAGCTTTGAGAAGTTTCTGTGCCAATGAAAGGTTGCTGCTCAACTATACGTTCTTTTTTTTGTGCAAGATTCTCCGTGAGGGAGAGAAGTCCTCACTGAGGCAGGGCCTTAAATGAAGACATAAAAACAGTCAAAAAGAAAAATGAAACGAACAGTTCGAGATTTTTGAGAAAGTGAATATCTTTTCTTTTGAAGAGAAACATGTCACACTGGCTGGGTGATACATGAGAGGGTAACCGTGCCTTAAGCTCAGCAGTGGGGAGGAGGAAACTGACACCACAGCAGATCACTCTGAGGAAGCCAGTGGCCATCATGCGACGTTGCTGTTTGCGACCCAGCAGCTCTCGAGAGTAGACACCGAGAAAACATCAGTAGAAAACAGAGGAAAAACTACAGCAGAGCTCAGGGAGAGTGGTCGAGTTCTGAAGTCAGACGGGGAAAGTAGAAACGGTGGATCTACCCGGATTAGATCCGTCTGGCAAGGACACGGAAGTAGGATCGCCCCAGATGTAAGAGCAGCACTTTACACAGAGACGAGTCAGTCCTTTGTATAACTGTGGCAACCACTTAAGAGTGTAGAAAATCCTCGGCATCTGAACCACACCAAGTAGTTGAAACGAATATCTTGCAGTTTGTGTAATGTGCAGCTTCCGAAATAGATCACACGCTTCAGTATATACGTATATTACACTGATGGTGAAACCAAGGAGCTGCAAAGAGTATGGAGGCCATGATGAGCTTCAGAAAAGGAAAAAAAGATGTGATTGAGAAGCATCGAACTTCATCCTAAAAGATGAAACCAGGAGAGATGTAGATCGGGCTAGTTAATCCGGAGGAGCTCATGAAGATGTGGAGGTAGGTGGAAATGTCACTTGCGTATGGGTGAACTGAGCCATGTGTGCAGGTAAAAAGTACTTAATAAAAAGAAGGGAGAAAATCATGAAGAACATCACTGTTGACTAAGGAAGGAACGGTTGATCCGCCAACAGCCGGAGAAATGGACCGACCAAAAATGAAGCAAGAAATAAGAAAGGAAAGAACTCAAAGCTCGTTTACCAAACTACATCAAATGCCATCGAGACAGCAAGGGCCAGGACGCAGGATTACCTAATGTTAATACTAAAAAGAATGCTTCACCATTAGTGCCTAAGGAATAATACGGCCCAGGAGTTTTCTTGCGAAAACCATACTGGTGTCAGAGAAGACTGCTAACGACCACAGTGAACTTATGTGAAGCAGTGGCTTGTGGAGCCTTGTGCAGCTCAGGTAATGTCGGAGGTACTTAAGCGGTCAGCTTCAGTAAGTAAAGACTAGAGTTAGATCTATAGATGACAGTGAGAAAGCCAACAGCATGACGCAGGGAGGATGATTAGAATTCTGAAGTCAGACTTAGACCACTTTAGACTAAACTCTGTCAAACAAGCACGGGAACCTGAAACAACCGTGGGTTTAGGAGCAGTGCTCAACACAAAGACAAGCTAACCCTTGGCACAGTCAGAGCAACTGTTTAGGAGTGAATGTTTGGCAAATGAGGATGGTTCCTGTGGTACAGAAGGAATGGTCTCATCTGAAAGGATACTGTGTCACCGAGAGGTTACAACTCCGATGAAAGGTCATCACAACATTGCATCACCGAAGGATTATTATATCACAAAGGTTACATCAACTCTCTGGGGTTACTCCACCACAAAGGCTACTGTAACACATTACCTTGTTGCGCCACTGAGAGATTATTTACTATATCACCGAGAAGTTCCTACACCACTGATAGGTGGGCGTCTCAGCCACTGAAAAGCTTCTGCCCACTTATAGGGTATTTGCTACAACAGGAGTTGGGTCATTACACTACAAGAAGCCAGGTCGTTACACAACTGAGAGGTCGCCACACTACAGAGGGTTCACAGCACCTCCCATGCGAGGGGCTTGGCGAAGCCCGCCAGGTCCCTCTCTAGACGTGGCCGTGGCAGGAAGATCCCGACGGTGTCGATGTAGAGCGGCTCGGAGAAGTCGATGATCTTGGTCCTCAAGTAGGTGATGCTGAAAGGCCCCAGAGCCATGTCCACCTCCTGCAGTAGAAAAGCAACACTTACGCAAGAGATACTGTGATGATGAGGATGATAAGGATCATAAAAAGTGGTGATGACTGGAACCTGGTTTGGTAAGGCGGGTAGGGAGGGATACCGGCCAGGCCGCGAGCCGTCAGCACACTCACTCCGACGATCCATCACTGAACCTTGCTCAGCTCTACGCTAAGATAAGCTTCACATAGATTTCGATCATACGGAGGCAAATGTGCATATGATGGAGATGTAAACGATATAAGATTCATGATGAGTGCAGGCCTATGATTCATAGGATTTAGAATCATGTTAACTAAACACGTACTACAGGAGGAAAGACATGGGGAAGCGTTGAACAGTTTGCTGTCAGTATTCAGTAATTGTGTAAATGGAAACAAGAATGATATTGTTGTGAGCAACATCATTTGTGGTCACCGTAGTCCTTGTTTGGTCCAGAGATGTGGTTTGAATGAATGAAACTAATCAGTTGATGTATATGACCTCTCAAGCAATCATCACACTGCAATCTCTGCATCCAAAGTTTCCAGACATTTTATTGCATCACACAAGTAAGGAGGGGAGAGAGAGTGAGCCTCACCTGGCGTTGGCACATGCCGATCATCCCGGTGGTGGAGCCGTTGGGCAGGATGCGGCCCCACTCCCCGTCAATGGCCTCCACCAGCGTATACCTGCCAGCCACAGGGAGACCAGACACTCAGTATCTCGTGATACAGCCAGTAGGAGCTAAGGTTGGCACACAGGATTAAAGATAGAAAAAAAGGAATACCTGGACGCCTCACATGCCAATAATCGCCCTACCAGCCATCATCAACAAAAGCGTTACCAGTCAGCTGAGCAGCAGGTATCTGATCAGGATTGAGCTGAGCAGTGATCGATTGACCGTCACCATGAGCTGGATCAGCAGCGTTACGATCATCCGGTGTTACCAGAACGTCGTAACTTGCTAGTATTTTTTCTCCTTTATGTTAGTTGAGACGGCACGGTCAAGTGAAGCCCTAATCAAGGCCATCCCATTAACGCCATATATATATATACCCTAGCCTGAGCCAGGTACCCACTTTATCGACCAAGCCCTGGGGGTGGATGAACAGCTGGGTTGACTGTGACCCGACTGCCGCGACCAGGATTCGAACCTATGCGCTCGACCCTGGACACGGAGTCCAATCGCGTCCTTGTCTGGAGACGGAGTCCACTCGCGTCCTTGTCTGGCGACGGAGTCCACTCGCGTCCTTGTCTGGAGACGGAGTCCACTCGCGTCCTTGTCTGGAGACGGAGTCCACTCGCGTC
>JAUUDW010645758.1:0-18241 GCA_032361385.1 Panulirus guttatus | reverse complement strand
TCTCTCTCTCTCTCTCTCTCTCTCTCTCTCTCTCTCTCTCTCTCTCTCTCTCTCTCTCTCTCTCTCTCTCCAGGCTTCCAAGACTCGGCTCATGCGTGACGACGTAAAGCGACGGAACTTTAAAACTGTCGTGCCCTGAAAGAGAGATATTCCTTCCATCGTGACGATGGAACGATAAAATGTTTCTAAGATGCCCTTCAAGTCTCGTGTGCCTGCGAACCGTCCCCCCCTTCAAGTCTCGTGTGCCTCCGAACCGTCCCCCCTTCAAGTCTCGTGTGCCTCCGAACCGTCCCCCTCTTGACGAGGTCGTGTGTTGGACAGTCGTACGTAGACAGACGGTATGTGTGTGTGAGGGCGGGGAAGCCACGCTCTAAATCCTTGAGCACGACTCTGCATACGACCCTTGAGCACGCGCGATCGACCCTCTGAACGCGATTGGACGACCCTTTGAGCACAACCCTTACGACACCCGGGGGGTGGGGGTTATATATATATGGTGGCCTGGCCTTTGCGACATGCGTTTCGTAAAAGTCATTTCGGAGGTCAGGTCATCATACCCAAAAGGGGCTCCCCCCCTTTTTTTTTTTTAACAACCAATCGTCCCCTAACGATCGTTCCGTCGTAGTCAAGAGCTTGGAACAACGTGCGGTGGTACAGAGGGCGATTGTGTGGGTCTCGGTGTCAGGAACTGTGGGACGAACCCCGCTGGTTGGTTCCCTTCCCCCCAGCAGGAAAGGCAGGAAACCCACCTCGGGCTAGAGGAGTAGGGGGGGAAGGGGGGGGGACAGTCGGGGGTCCTTGTGTGGCAGTGTTCCCAGAGTCGTCCGCTGGCGGGAGGGTGTGAAGGGCGTCCGTGTGTGTGTGTGTGTGTGTGTGTGTGTCTGTGTCTGTGTGTGTGTTTTGTGTTTGACCTGGTATTTTGTTTCTCAGGGTACAGTAGAAGGGGCTCCCACTCTTCATCGCGGTAGGTTCCATGGATGAGTAGATGAGAATGTAGGTAGATGGGTAGATGCGTGAGTTGGATGTAGACTCGTAGGTCGCTTGATCTGTCTCACATATGTGGAAGTGGAGGGTAGATGTGTAGTTAGTGTTGATCACGGAGATGAGATACATACGGAAAGGGAGATAGATAGATGGATAGATAAATGAGTAGATAGATAGATAGGTAGATAGATAGACAAAAAGATACTTCGATAGATGGATGAATAGGTAGATAGATAGGTAGATAGACAGACAAAAAGATACTTACACCTATTTTTATTAAGTCTGATAGATAGATGAATAGATAGATAGATAAATAGATAGATTGATAGATGGGTAGATAGATATAGATATATACTTACTTCCTGCCCCGGGAGTCCCTTCTATCATAACTGGCAGACTAATCCTCATGCAGTGTAGCGAAAGTTACTTTTTTTAATTTCTTTTAGCGAGTTATGGCAGGTGATGACAAGACTGACTCCGCCAGGTGCTCGAGGTCATCGTTATCGGGCTTTCCCAGTGAGTGGAGACTATGGTGCTATCAGCGGCTTGCCCCGCTACGCCTCCAGCGTATCAAGTGCTGAAGTGACACGAGGGGTAATGTGTGAGACGGATGGTATGTGAACAGTGGAGTGGAGTGGGGGGAGATTTATCTTATCGACAACGTCTGTGGCTGGTTCGTGTTAGAGGGCTGAAGTTTAAGTGACCAGGCAAGCCTCAGTGTAGGATGAGGCCACCTACTCCCTCAAAAGACCTCCTATCAGCTCTGTATAGTTGCCTCGATTGTATTGCCTCTTAAGGTCCTATTCTTCCTCTGACCCTCCTATTCCATCCACCTCCAAAACATGGTTGAAATGGTGTACTATATGATCACTTTGCCATAAAGGTGCTTCATGTCTGATGTGTTTTATTTCCGTACTGAGTTCAGCGATGTTGTGTCGTCCTCCTCCTTAGATCTCGTACGCACGATGACTTGATGATAGGGGAAGTTCTCCTCTACACATTCGAGAAACTTGTACCTCCATGTCTTCCCGCCTCCGTGAACATTCAGCTCTCCCAGTCTTATTTCCCTGTAAATGAAAGTTCTCCTGTTATCACTTATTCATCATCTTCATTGGGACAATATCTTCTTGCCTCCCTCGCCATATTTTATTGTTTATTCTACATCTGCTCTGGCCTGCTGTATGCCCTCGGAGGGCTATAGACTAACAGAGCCATTGTGGGCTTTATTCACACCGTGATATTACTCACTGTGTACTGTGTAACTAGCCATATGTACTGCGTGCGTGTGTGTATATGTGTATTAGGCCAGTATATGGACAGACAGGTGTATGGGCAGGTAGCATGTGGAATACAATGTTGTTCCTGTCGCAGCGACACCCCGCGGTCCTCTCCAGTCCGTCGCCGCTCCCCGGACCCGCCCGACAGAGATGGCGGCACCTCCGCCAAGGAACCCCAGGGCACCACCGCCGGGTCGGGGAGGCAGAGTTCCCGGGGTGGCACCAGCAGCAGGAAGCCCGGTGCCAGAGGCCTCGTCACCGGCGAGGCCGACACGCCGATGGACGCCGCCAACCGCCGCTCCAGGAGCCGGGTGCCCCTGAGGCGCGGCCTGGGACCCAGGAGCGCCACGTCCACCGTCATCAAGCCCCCGGGTCGGGACAAACCCATAGGCGACCCCACCAATAAGCATCTTGCCCAGAGACACGATAACGTGTCCCTTGGGTGGAGTAGCTCCTCAAAGCCGTCAGGGTCGCCGCGTAAGGGCGTCGGCAAGCTGACCACACCGCGACGTGCTGACAGCCTCACGAAGCTGAGCAGTCCCCCTGGCGTGGGCAACGCGACTCGGGTCATCGCCCCACCGCGTGTGGCTGGCCTCGCCAGGCACCACACGTCCCTCTCGATCAGAACGCCGCCGAGAGTCGTTCCCTCCAGCAGAAGTGAGAGGTCTAGACGCACCGTCACCCCAACCGACCCTCCCACTAGTCTCAAGTCACCTGGGAGAAACGACGAAAGCAAGTCCGAGGCGAGTAAGACAGACAGGAAGACCTCCTCCTCCGCCCTGGGAAGTAAGACGTCCAGGATGAAGAAGTTTGTCGAATCTGTCACCCCGTCCTCCATTACCAGGCTAGTTCGACGCGGCTCGACCAAATCCGGGAGTAACCTCAACGACAGAAGATCCTCCGAAGTCAAGAAATCCTCGGGAGGAAGTAGCACTGCCTCCGTCAACAAGGCTACAGAAAGAGGTACTGCTTCGAGCGGCCGCCACGTGTACCGAGAGTCCTCGAGCATCGGGCCTTCCAGAGACAACCAGAGCCATCAGGAGGGCAAGGGCAGCACCAGTAGTAACCTGAGGTCCGCCCGACATCGCATTGCAAAGACCACCAAGCACACCGAAGCGCCTGTCGCTCCGCGCCGCATGTCCAAGGAAGGCACCTCGTTGATACCTCGATTGCTGGAAGTCAGATCTGGACGCAGCCGAGCGTCTCCAGGCCACACCCCGAGACCGGCGGCAGGCGACGACGGCGGCAGGTCTGTGGGAAACAGCAGCAGGAGGAGCAGCAGCGGCGGCGGCGTCCGCAACTTCACCAAGAACGCCGTCAGCAGAGCGGACGGCGGGAGCGGCCCGGGTGACACGGACGGCCCCGACAGCGGAAGACCCACTCACAGGGGTAACAGTAGAGGGGAAATGCCCACCGTCCGGATGTCGTGTGTGTGTGTGTGACCTTTAGCATGGTGTACGCTGCAGTACTGGACATCCGCCCGGACGGAGTCTTCGCTATTTTGTACATACTCGCAACGCCATCTGCCAATTTAAGTAGCGACTTGACTCGCTTGAGAAGTTGAGTCAAACTGATTTTTTTCCCGTGCATGTTGGCTAGAGAGTTTTGTGTGCTCCCCCTCACTCCCACCGGGTGTCTTGACCCCCAGGGCGCCGCCCCCTCGCGGAGGTCACGCAAACTGTCGGTGACCGAGGCGATGAGAGCCAGGAGTGTTGATGCTGGAGGGAGGACAGCCTCCCTCTCCCTCTGTATCTGAGCCTGTATTGTTGGGGCGCCTCACCTCGTGTTGGGAGGTCAGCTCGAGACCCCTCTGTGCTTCAGGAGGGTGTTGCGTGGTGTGCCTAGCTTTTAGTAGCATCAATTACTGCATGGTAACTCTGCCCTTGGCTGTAATGCATGACGGTTTGCGTTGCTCGCGTGGTATGGTTTGATGTGGAGTGTGTATGTGTGTGTGTGGTGAGCAGCTTGACGGGGAGTAGCAGCTTGACGGGAGGCTGCAATGTGGATGACGTCAACGTTCCAGACCGCGCCACCACCACCACCAACGCTCTATGCCTTCAGTTTTTGCTTTTTTTTAAACTTATTTTCTTTGCATGTATTTCAGGTAAATATAGCTCAAAGGTGATCTAATTTCTCTTTTACTGTCTTCTCCGGTAATCAGTTCGAATTAATATACACTGCATTTTGAGGTATGAATACAGTAAGCTAATGGGGACGATTATGTGCCATAGTTTGTAATGCATTAGCGACTGGCAGAGTTGCAGAATGGCACTGTCTTCCCTCCTTGGCTCCGAGTGCATCATGTAGCTCTTCGCATTGTGTTCTTTTGTTAAATAACAGTGTATTCTCAATTGCATATTTCTAAAATAAATTTCCGAATTTTCAATTAAATAAATCTTTCCTCCATTCACCATAGGTAATGTGTCCTTTCTATGTTGTTTATTTATGTATGGAACTTAAGGAAATCACTTGTCAGAATTATCAGATTTTAATGTTCCATGTTGGATGTTAGACTAAGGAGATATTTACACATGATTAAAACTTGGCATAGTTATTCTGTCCCAGCATTTTAACATTAAACTTGAATTGTCCAAAATCAAGATAACTAATTTTAAGCATAGACTTGAATTGTTCAGTATTAAGAAAGTAATCTTAAGTTTATACTTGAATCGTTCAAAATTTACGGCAGTAGTCATTCCTACAATGGTATAATGTTTGATTGAGATTAATTTTTAAAAAATTGGAGGCTGGTCTATGAAACAAAAAGATTTTTCCCAACTGCTCCCCTGTCAACACGTCCGCCTCCTCAGTACTCATATTTCAATCTTGCTTCCGTACAGAAGGGAGGATTAAAGAAATATTTGAATGTTGGATAGTATATATATTTTGACATAAAGCTGTATTTCCGTCTCATTCCGGGGTCAGACGCAGATCACAAATCTAGCAGTGGAGGAAAACGACACCTACCGAGATATTTTGCATGCAAACTTTCCATACTTAATGGTCGTTGTAAGGGCCCCGAATCTCCTCTGCTTGTACAAGTTCAGCTCAGTAGAAGAGCCATCTGGCCATGTACTCTAGGCTCGTAGTCATTAGAATCTTCTTTGAACACTTGTACAGTTGGAAATTACTGAGAGACACCAGTCTTTTATAGTATATCATAACTTGAGGCTAAGATTACTCGAGTTTTCTTCGTTTAGATTTTAAATGCATCACAGAGAACGTCTTGAAAATATGAGAAATCTTTCGAAATAGTTTGTTATAATTTCCCTCTTTAGGAAATTTTTCTCTAATTACAAGTGAATATTGCCAGAGGACTTGCTTTCAAACCAAAATGCTTATTTTATGGAGTATGTCAAATTTAAGCCATAAAATCATTCTGTTGCATCATTCATTCAAGCAAACTCAATATTTACAGTCCCATTACGTATTTGTTGCTGTTTCTTAAGGAAGATGATGATTAAAAGTTTATTGGGAAGAAGGACACTGAAGCCTCAGTATGATGCTGATATTGTGGCAACCTTGCAGGCAGCAGGGCCGGCTCGACCCGCTGCCGGGCCGCGCGTTGGCCCCGTTTGGATATCCCGCCACGCAGACGCCCTATTGATCACCCACCCGCTGGCTTCCGCACTGTGAGTTCCTGAAGAATTTTGTACATTCTTTGTCAGTTGATGATATTCACTGGTGTCGTTTCTGGAGCGTAATCTATTCAGTAAATATTATGTAGCAGGTGAGTAATGAGTAAAGTCAAGGCAAAGATGTTTTTTCAAGTTTTTACGAAAAGGAATCATATCAAAGTTATCACTAATATATTGCCATATCTTTGCAAGGTATAATGATATCCTTGAAATAAATACATGATGTGTATTTTTTTATCTGTTTGGCATATCAAAATCCCTTTTCTTTATTCGGATTCTTTATTTTCCAGGAAGTTACAAAGATGGCCTCCAGAGGGCGGGAGGGGTCTCACCACCCCTCGAATATGACGTCACACCTCAATGACAACAAACCTGCTGGAAGGGGAACACCGCCATGCACGGGCACCTACCTCGACTTTGAAGGGAATATTCGGCCCAGTAACTACACAGACAGTGGTGAGAGTGAAGGGTTGGTGACGAGGGAGGTGGTGAGGGGACTAGATTACAAAAACAGACTGGGACACAGCCCTCTAGAGGCAGTGAACAGGAGAGTAGACTCCGAAGGGAACCGAAGATACAATACCTTCAACTACTGGCGGAGGAACCTGCCGGATGTGTCCGGTGAGATCAGTTACATTTTGCGACCCGGTGACGCAAACTTCTCGCCGGATGTGAACGGGAACAGAAATCTTATCTACGACTCGAAAGACGGAAGGAGAGGAATTCGGGAGAAGCGGGCCCTCGAGCTAACCTCTGGCGGGAGGCCACGCCCGCGGAGCCCCAGACCTTCCTCCCTCGACCCCAGCAGGCACGACGCGCGATCTTCGGCGCCCTACAGACTCCGACATATATCAAACCTCGCCTCCCTTGTGCTCTTAGATTCCTTCGAAAAGTCCGGCGCCAACGACGATCCTCCTGGTGGGGATGTGCGCCTTGCGGCCAGGGGCGACGGTGACGATGACACCCTTGAATATGAGAGCGAGGCCAATGAAGAGTACCTGCTCCAGGCCCGCCGCCGTCTGAAGTCCAGCTCATTTAGCGACTACTCTAGGTAAGGAAGTTCAGTTTCCGTGTTTGGCGCATGAGTGGGTACTATAGTCAGTGTCGTAAAATTTTTCATTCAAATTAGGGTCATGAGTATGATAGGCTGTGTTGTGGCTGGTGAATGCATAAGGTGCCCCACCGGAATGTAAGAAATAGGAAGTTATTGTAAGTGTGTAATATAGGAGAAATACATATTCCCTGCTGCTGTAGATTTTTATGATATAGCATGAATGACAGTTAAGCAGAGAATTTGATGGACAAAACAGTTTTGTTAAAAGCTTCGTATATGATCGACATGCTGTAGGGGAAGTGGGGGGATGGTTCACTATACCTCGAGCTGATTCTCCCATGCGGGGAAGGTATTGAATATAGGAGCCACACCCACTTTTTGGAGTGGCGGGTCAGCAGTTTCAACCAGTCTTAATCCCTGGAGTGTGACGTTACAGTCTCTTGAGCGCGACGGTGCTACCTTGTTCTCGACGATATTTGACCCATGGGTAAGATGGCTATCATATGGGTCGTACCGTCATATTTCATTGTGTTAGGCTCAAAGGTCGTACTGTCATGCTCAGAGGTTTTACAGATGGTGCTAAGGGGGTAAGGAGATATATTTAATGTACTGTCTTTTTATGGTGTCTTTTCATAGTATATTAGAATTTTTGTATAGCCTAGTTGATATTGTCCCACTGCTCATGTCGGTTGGTCTATCAGTAAGATATTCACCTAGTTTTCCCATGGTCTAATTATGTTAACTTAGTTTTCTTTAAGCCAGTAAGTTCTTAATCTACTTTGGATTAACACAGTATGCCAGAAAGATACGTGCCTAATTCTCCGTTAGCTTGATGTTGCCAGTGAAATGTTGGCCTATTCCTGCCAGTTCAATATTAATCGCTTTTTCGATTAGCATAGGAATGCCAGCAGGATTTTTAGTTAATCCTTTTTTGTCTGTGGTTAGGTGGTGTCAGTAAGATATTTGCGTAGTGTTAGGTTTGGTTAGTTTGTCTCTAGGTACCGATTACGGTTAGTGTAGTGTTGGTAGTAAGATATCAACCTTAGTTGTTTCAGGTTATCAGTGTCAATAAGATTTTAACCTAATAAACCTTAGTTATGTTTCAGGTTATCAGTGTCAATAAGATTTTAACCTAGTATTCGTTTTAGCGTAGTATTGCCAGTATTAACCCATCTGTAATACATCTGTTCGTGTCGCTTAGGAATACTTTCTTCATAGTGTATTGTTTTCCTCGACAGGTTTATCTACGTTTCTACCAGAAAGCACGTCCGATTTGTGTCTTTATTTAGCGTTTATGGATAATTCGCTGATAGGTGATCATATCTGAAGTCGGCCGGACGTTTTGACAGGGTCCAGGAGTTGACCGTTCCCACAGTCTGTGAACAGGCAGCTGAGGACGTCGTTTTTATCAAATGGTTGACAAGGAGAGGTATAACTCTACTCTTACCTATGTCTTGCCCACTAATTACAGCCCAAGGTGCTGTAGAAAACGTCCTTCAGTGACAACTGTGTGGCAGAATAATAGAAACCATTTTGATGAGTAAAACATTTTATATAGGCCAGGTTAGGTGAAGCTAGGCGCGTTTGATTTGACCCCACAGTCTTCCTGTGCCTTCAAAGCCAGCCAGAGATGTAAGACTCCCACGGGAATTAGATTTTCCAATATACAGACCGTCGTCTGTAGTTCCGTGTGCTCAGCGGCTCCCGGCTGAGTTGGGTACGATCAGCTCCCGTCTGCGTAACCAGACTTCTGTATTCTTTATTGATCCGGCTTTGTTGATTTGTGGTTTGTTTAACCCAAGTGGTCCAAGTGTGGCGGTGTTCTTGGGCTAAAGTATATGTGTGTGGTTATTTTGGTCTGTGGGTGGATATTTTATGTGTGAACAGGGTCTAGGTGTTTTGTAAGGGGTTACTCTTCGTATTTTACAGGGAGAGAGTTTTACATTCATGATGCCTAGCTCGTTATTTTGTGTGGTATACGTACCACGTCTTGTGTGTGTTCCGGGTGTGTAAGGTGTTTATGTTTAGGGGATGCGAGCTGAGGGTTTTGAGTGTGATGGGTGTGTGAGCAAGTTTTGAGTCTGCGCTTTGTATTCGTTTGGAGTTTTTGTATTGAGATTTTTTTTTTGAGTGTGAGATGCATGTTTTGAGTATGCATGCTATACGTGTTTTGAGTTTACTGATTGCTTTGGGTGCGAGTTTTATGGGTTTGGAGTGCACAAGTGTGCGAGATGTATGGGTTTGAAGTGCAGGTCAGAAGAGATTCGGGTGTGCGAATTGAGTATTTGACTTGATAAATGTTTGGAGCGTGTTGATATGGAGTGTGTGTGGATTTGACTGTCATAAGAACGAATACTGTGCCACTAACCTCATATATCTCATAACAGTCCATTTCTGAGAACCTCTGACTACCATGGGATATGTCTTGACCCGAATATATCTGCTTCACACACACTCTCAGGAATGTCATGCTACAGATACGCTCACGGGGATATTCTCCCGAGACAGGGTGACATCATGCTCCAAGCACACAGGGAGAGCATAGAGTCAAGATAGCAGGTGTTAGTGTAGTTGGTTGGTCGAAGCTGCGTGCGGGGGTATGTTGCATGCTAGCCATGGTCCCGCTCTTATTGACGGGCTGGATTCCTGAGTCTTCCTTGTTGCTGTGGTGACTCAGTCATAGGTTCGCCACACCTCACTGTGGTTGATTAGCCATAGTGGGCCCCCTCCCCTCTCGCTCGCTGTGGTGAATCAGTTATAGCAGGCCCTTCTCGCTGTGGTGTGTCAACCATCATACCTGGCCCCATTTCCGTGGTGAGTGAACTGTAGCTGTCTTGTATTATGTTAGTTGGAGCTCCCACCTCATGCATGACAGGTCAGGGTTCCTTCTGCAAGTGGTTCTTCCTCAACGCCGTCTGAACTACTACTGTGCCTCAACATCTATTTGCTCTACCCTCATCCCTCTGTTGATAGTGTGGTCTGTTATTTACTCTCTCTCTCTCTCCCCCCATCCTTCTCTTGTCTGGTTTTCTTTGGATCATCTGTTTTCCCATTTTCTGTATTTTTTCCCAAATGAATTTCCCTTCAGATGTTTTATCATTAGGCTGTTGTATTCTCCATTGTATGCATGCCTTTCTCTTTTGCTTTAATTCTGTCCCATACAGGGAAATAATTTCCGGGTCTTTTTTTTTTAATTTTTCCCCCCTACCTCTCTGCTACTGAAGTTTCTCCTCTTATTCATTTCTCAAGAGTATCTTTGCTTCTGATGTAACCCCGTGTGGGTGTGATGGCCTCCCGCATGACTGCGTCACTCCTCTTGTGAAACCCACCCACAACTTATTCGCCTTAGGGAAATGGATCGTGACTGCTCACCCGGCTTCGTCTTTAGCTACATTCTGGGCCTGGGTTAGCGTTACTTCGTGTTGCCCGGGGCAGGGTGTAGGTAGCATCAGGCGGGGCCAGACGGTCGCTGCGGACGGTGCTTGGCTGGTGTGTAATGTGATACCTGACGTGTGGATCATATATGGCACGAGGGAAACCCCTCTGGTGACCAGCCTTGTCCTCTGCCCCTCCTACACCCATCCTTCCTCCCCACCACCCACCCATACAACCTAGCCTGCCCTGCACACCACCACTAACCCGGCGACGTTCTCTCTCCTCCCGCAGATTAGTCTCGGCGCGGCCCTTCGCTACACTCGACAGCCGCACCTCACGGAGCAACTCCCTCCATGTTGACCATCCCGGCGACCTCGCCCGCAGGAATTCGGCGCCCGTGGATGTGTTGGACTTGCTCGGTGCCCTTCAGAAGAGGAGCGGCGACCGCGTAGAGCCCCTGCTAGGGGCACGGGAGTGCTGGACGCCCTCGGACGACGAGGGTTTTGACGGCGAGCCCTTCCTGCTGGGCCAGTGCTCCGACGGGGACATCAGCTACAATTGCCATAAGTTACAGGACTGGTTCGACTCCGTTGTCCCTCGCGAGTTCGACACCGACGACAGCGACGTCTTCGAGGATTCCTACGACATGGGGAACATCCAGGGTGCCGAGGGCAAGAAGCTGGGGAAGGCCGAGAGGCAGAAGGCGAAGGGCCGGGGACGGCTAGCCCGAGGGAAGTCGCCCTCGAAAGCCAAGCTCCATGAGAGCCGAGACACGCTCCATGAGGGCGACAGAGGCCCCGTGTGTGCCTCCCCCATCAGCACGCCCTCCACCATCGCAGCCGCCACCGTGGGCATATCGACGGAGTCTCCCAGCATCCCGGTGCCGGTGTCGGCGCTCGCGGAGCGGCCCACCACCATCGTAACAGACTCGTGGAAGGAGGCAAGGAAGCCGAAGCCTCTGGGGGTCAGCGAGGCGGCAGGTGGAGCGGCTGCGGTAGCCTTCGCCGACTCCTCGTCCAGCTCGGAGTCCGTCTTCACGGAGGCGCGGAGTGGCGCCGGCACCAACAGCCAGCATGACGCCTTCACGCCTGCCGATGGAGCCACCACGCCGCTGTTCACGGAGGCGCTGGACCTGCCCATCGACGAGATTATGTCCGGCCAGTACAGCTCTAGCGCCACCTCCACCGCCTCCTCCAAACCTCCCACCGTGGCCGAATCGGTCAGGTCCACCTCGAGTGCGACGGACGACCTGTCGAAGAAAACGCCGCCCAGGTGGGAGGCGGATACTAGTCTAGAATTGTTAAAGAAAACGGATAGCGGCGAGGACACACCAGAGAAAACGTTCAGGTCAGGGGAACACGGAGGGAGGGCGCCCGAGGCCACACCCCCCCATCCTGCCCCCGCGCAGGTAGACATAACAACAGACACGCGAGTTGAGGCGAGTCAGCGGATCCCCACACACGCTCACACGCCGTCCCTGTCCTCCGATCAGCATGTGCGTGAGGCCGCCGCGGCCCCGGGTGATGCTGCCGGCTCAGTGTCCAGTGCTGACGTGCTCAGTCCCGACAGTGTAGATCTCTATTTCAGTCTGTATGCGAGCAGCCACAGTGCGTTTGATGACGGTGGCGAGGAGTACTGTGGCGCCCGGCGCGTCGAGCGGCCGCCCAGACACCCCGCAGTGACAAACAGTAGTGGCGAGGAGTCCGTCGGCTCCTTCATCTGCGTCAATCTCGAGCCTTCCCCGACCAGGCCCAAGACCCAGTCGCTCGGGGACGTGATCGAGGATCAGGATGACCCAGGGGAATCGTGGTCCCCCGAGGGCAAGCCCAGGTCGTACTCCGCCGACGACATCGAGTTAGAGGACTACGACGACGATTACTACACCGAGGGGGACATGCCGCAGGCGTCGGCAGCAGCGGCGGCGGCGGCTGCTGGTCGGGGCGGCGGAGGGAGCAGTGCCTTCAGGGTGTCCCGCCACCGTAAGGTAGAACTGCAGCCCGCCAAGCCCTCAGCCTCGCGCTCCGCTAACAACAACAACAACACCACATCCGCCAAGAGCAGGGCCCACTCGGAGAACTGCATCGCTGGTGAGTACGTTACTTTCCCTCGTATCATAATGAATTTCGACTCGCTTCCCAGACGTACCTAGAATTCCCAAACGAGATGGAGAAGACGAGAATGTGATTATACGTCGAGGTGCGATCGGTACGGCGTTTAAGTGAGTAGAAACGAATGATAGACTCGAAGGACGAGATGCAGTGGGATGCCAACCACAAAAACACGGGCGGTTGACACCGACCATACAGTGCACCCAGCCCGCAAGTGCAACGCCCTCCCCGTGTCTGTATTTCTCCCACAATTTCACTGTCCTCTCCCTTTCTGCATTGTCTCCCTCCTCCCTCGCATGTGCACCGTCCTTCAGTATGCTTGCACGACCCATTCACCCCTTAAGTGGCCCGTCCTCCCCATGGCTGCACCACCCGTTCACCCAAGTGCACCTTCCTCTCCATGCATGTACCCCACAAGTGCTCCGTCCTCCATACTTGCATTCACCACAAGTGCATCGTCCTCCCCATGTTTGCACCACCCATCCACCCCACAAGTGCACCGTAACACGCATCCCACAAGTGTGCCATACTGCCCATGGCTGCGCCACTCACGTCGCCACCCAACAAGTGATCCCTGTATATAGGATCGACTTGGAGCAGCGTATTTTCCTTGAGAGACTAGTTTACCATAAATGGGTTATAGTATTTGAATAGATGTACAATCAATTTCTCCTATATCTTAAGTACCTTGATACTGTCCAGATATAATATCTTTCAATATCACTGTCGCTTGACGGAGACGTGGGCGTATTCCGACTTGAGAGGGAGGTTTCCTTTCTGGTTCGGCCAGTTCCGGACGACTCGAGACTAGCTTAACCTGTGTCGTCTGTCGAAGGTTGCAGCTCTTGTCCTTGGTTGTCTATTCACTGATTGCCGTTTTACAACGAGCTAAAGGGCAAAAGATTACATCATCGCCGATATATCGTTTGTATGTCGGTGTGTAATTCTAGGTTACATTATTGAACAACACAGTCAGGATTTTCGGGCCACACTGTTTTCGATTATTGCACAGCGCCCGCGTTTTCAATTTCCGACTATTATCACAAACACTTGCATATGTAGGGAATGCAAGCGGCGACACAGCAGTATTAACTCATCATTTTTATGGAATTTTAAATGTTACTCGGTAATCCTCTTAACTTGAACAGTAGAAGTCGGTGGAATAAACCTAAACTGTTGTACATGAATTTGATGTTGGTGCGATCTTCGGATGTTTAATAATGGACACCCCAGTCAGCCAGTGACACTACCGTAGCTGTGTCGCTTGATATGTTTCCCTTTGTTACCTTCGGAACCCACAGTCTGCATCTGTGCATTACTGGGATGACATGTTCGCATACAACTCCTTCTCACGCTATTGTGAAGAGCATTAATATCTGCCATGGAGGGTGTTTTACGACTCCCTCCGTCATAAATTTAGTCTTTGCACTACACACCAGCCGTTTCGAATGTTTCCATAAAGTCCCACCGCGTCGTGAGGGCGCTGTGTTGTGGCGCGTGTTTCCCTCGAGATGAAACACGAGTGATAAGAAATCCGACAGGGATTAAAAGTAAGCCAAGGCTAACTCATGCTTCGTGATGGGGGCTCAATTACAGTTCAAAAATCGCGTTCCTCAATTTCAACATTAATGCCGATTAGTGTATATATTTGACAGGTTAGTGGCGGGCAGCTTGAGATTTGCCCGCCTTCAGCTTTCAAATCAAGTTGCTTCATTGGATAAGTTCTATAACTTTTTAACTCTAAAACGAAGTATCTCGTTTCCTGCAGTGGTAATCACAACCAGATTCTGTAATGCCCGCAGGACTTACACATTTCTACGCTTCAGCTTCATGTATACTGCTGTTCAGTGCAGGCAGCACTAACTTAACTTGCAGTGGCGAGGATTGTCAGTATATATGCAGTGTTGGGTGCGTTTTGCTAATGAGTAAGCTCGACCATGAGGGCGTTGACGGTTGATGCTCAGACTACCACTGACATTTTGTCTAGTGGGAACTGTATCGCCGTAGCTTCCTTAAAAACTCGCCAGTGATAAACAGTTGCAACCTGGAGGCATGAATCTTCAGGTGATACAAAAAACTGCCATGGTGATCATTTTAGTAGCCGAAAATAAAGTGAAAAATCCCCAACAAAGTAATCATATATATTAAGGATTTTCTTCATTACCTGTGTATTGGTAGCGTGCGACCAATCAAAACCTCTACCAAATTTGGTTAGCCCTTACCCAATAGGGAAATCTTGACTGTGACGCCTCAGAGTAGGGCACAGGACGGGGGCCGCTGGGCACAAGTGCATGTTGAGGTGCGCGCCCCGGCCATCGACTCCAACCTGACCCGTTGGTTACGCCTGCCGCGCTTCACTGCGTCCTACCCGGGCGAGAAGGCACCGGCAATTATCCAATTTAGTCGGCACCAGAATGACCCATCGCGTCTTCGGATGGCTCTGAAAGTGTTGTACGTGTCGTGGTCGAAGGTGTGCCAAATTAGGTAGTACAGTCATGGAATGGACGATTACTATGTTCACATTTTTTGTTTTGTTTTGAAATGTCGTATCAGTATTTTTACAGTGGTCTCGCCTGCACGTTACAAAGCACTTTATTTGTGTCAGTGACAACTCGGTAAATGATAGCCAAGATGCACACATTTTATTCAGTGTTAGTTATCACTGTCACGCTTGCCATGTTTCGTTTTATCGTTTGAAAATGCATGTGCAGAACAGCTGTCCAGAAGCCTTGCGAGGTGTGTGTGTGTGTGTCAGCCGAGCATGTACAGCTCTGAGAACTGACTCGCTTTCTCGAGAAGCGTCTGTTCTTTCGCATCTGCTATCCCCGGATGTGATGGTTCTTTTCTCTTGAAATGTTCAGGAATTTGATAGCTATTTGGTAAAATATGGCCACTACGAATTTGTGTGAGCGTATAGCAGCTGGTGACTAGGATACTTGTAAATTTCAATATAAACTGTTTTCCTTTCACCTCCTACACGTCCACTGCTGTATGGAACCGTTGTAACTATTGCTCACAATCCGTTAGATGGGATGTCAACGGGTGCTGATGGAGCGCTTGGCCAGTGAGCGGAAGGGAAACTTTGCCCGTTGAGCCCTGGGGCCGGGTGGGAGGGAGGAGGTCATGGGAGGAGAGGCAGACAAAGGCTGAATCCCTCCCGCTCTCCCACGTACGGGGAGAGATCTAGTGGGGGGAGGGTGAGAGAGGAAGCCCTCGTACCTTACTCATGGTAGTGCTGGCTCCTGTCCTGTTACGAGAATATTAGCATGTTTTATATTGATGTCATAGGCTTTATTTTTCAATGTATTCCTTTTGATACTTAAGTATAAATACTTAATTATAAATAGAGAATTTATCGTGGTTAAGCAGATTGCAGTGTGGGGAGGAGTGGTGGTTTTCACCATCCTGTTTTCATCATTCGGGTAGGAATTTAGGTCATATTAATTTCCTCCAACAGATAACCAACCACTCATGTGACCACCAGGTGTGTAATGTTCCTGGCATCTGTTCATCTGATTCATTCGCCGTATAACCTCATCACACTTCTGTCACTTCTGCTACCGCATTTTTTAACATAATCTACTGTATTTTAGTTGAAGTGCATTTTAGCCGTTCTCACTGTAACTGGAGGAAAGTGTGCAGAGGAAAACGTTATTTATCATCGGGATTGTCAGTGGAAATAATTCGAAAATGCTATGTCCACCTATTAAAAGAGAAGACGTCAAAACCAGCGCTGTTAATCAGTTCAGACTTTTAAGACTAGCACCGTTATCACTTCAGACATCAGGACCAGCAGCATTTGAGCGAGGTATGGGGGCGGCCAGGGTAAAGCTGTGGTCTTGGAGCGAGGTAGAGGAGCGGCCAGAGTAAAGCTGGGGGGTCCTGCCTAGCTCAAATGCCGAGCAGGCCGCCACCGTGCGCTTGTAAGGGTTGATGATGCCGCCTTGTGTCCCACACACACCGGCAGGCAGATAGTGATATACATCTTGCACTGTGGATCTTCTGAGTGTGCGATGTATATGTGTTAATGATTTACATAAACTGATTGCTTAGAGTAACTTGTTTAGCTAAGACCAGCCCAGTGTAAGGTCACGATTAATTATATGGATGTTGAGCGACGGCCCTCGTGCTTGACAACTACGTACATCAGGAAGGGTAAGGTAAGCCACGCGCAGATGTTGGGCTAGTGGACGCCCAGTAACGAGACGCAGACATCACGTTACCACTACAGTTGCCTTGCGCCCGTCAACTTCCCTAGCATGATACTATGATTTTATAAAATGAATTCTAATGGAAATGTTGGTATACGAATGTACTACATTGTATTAGTCAAGGGAGAATTAAACTTTAACGTTTTTGCAGCCATAACCCTGACTTACGCTGTTGGCTAGGGATTAATTATGTTGCATCCAGGATAACCACTTGTATGGCTGCCTGCACAGGAGAAAGTAGCTAAAGTGAAAGACAACACGGATGCAGGGAAAGGTCGTGCGTAACAAAGCCCTTAAATTTCTAAGGAAGAATGAGCTGCATTTGAGATAAAAGAGAAGAACTGAGTGTATCTGCTACTGTACCACAAAGGTTAGTAAAGAAGCTGGACACGCCTTCGTTGGATGGCAGATTACCTTAAGGGAAGGGAACAGAGGACAAATGTCGGAGTCTACTTGAATTGGGTTTGGGTCACCAACGACGTGTCGCAAGGTTCGGTCCAGGAACCATTGCTTTTCTTGATCAACGCAAATGACTTTACTAAAGGACCTGGTTCATACGAGATTATGTTTGTGGGTGATGCCACGATCAGGAGGGGTGTAAAGAGCGAGGATTACATCAACTTAAGGGGAACTAGACCAGGTCCGAAAATTTGCGGCCGGTCAAACTGATGAGCCTTGTGTCAAGCGAAATTCCTGACTACCGCAAAATAAGTGACCACCGCAAAATAAGTGACCGGCCTTAACGCGTCAGGAATTTAACATGAATGGGTGCGAAATATTTTAGCTTGTGTATCTTATGATATACACTGGGGAGAAAGTTTGGAGCAGCGCCTGCATTACTGGCAAACGTAACTTTCAGGTTCAAGAATAGAATTAAGTTTTAAGAAAATATGTTCTGTGTGCGTGAGACTTGAATTAAGAAGAATGGAGATATGCTTTTAAAAAATGTATTCCGTGTACGTGAGGCCGACATTAAGAAGAGTGGAAAAGTATTTTAAGAAAATATATTCCATGAACGTGAGATTCGAATTAAGATATGTTGTATCTTCGTAGCTCGTGTAGCTCATGGTATTATTAACATGATAATTGACTATTAGAATTGAAATATAGAATTCGCGTAAAGAAAATAAGAATATACCAATATTTGTGTGTGAGGGACGGGACATTGAAAAGCTTGCACACTTTCCGGAGTACGGATGGGTAGGAATTACATAAACACGTTGGTCCGCATGGGTTCGAATCCTGGGCGAGGTTGTTGGCCCACTCCCAACCCAAGTGTTACTCCTCCCAGCAGGGCCGATTAATAGATTGGTACCTGGCTTAGGTGGTGTTTGTGTGTGTGTATGTGTGTGTGTAAACGTATAAGAATAAAGATATGGTAAACCTATACAAGGTTAAGAGACGGAAAAACACGTATGTAAACCTCTCTCCCCGGAACATACGAATTGTATCTATGCACACACACACACACACACACACACACACACACCACAGCAGCTGCGTCGCGTCGTATAGGGTTTGTCGGCATGTGATGTGTGAATGGTTAATACATTTCTAGTGACACCACTAGAGGTGGGTGATGTGCCCTTAGCCA
>JAUUDW010645704.1:0-10787 GCA_032361385.1 Panulirus guttatus | reverse complement strand
TCTCATGTCTTTCCCAATAACTATGACCTGGCTTTTTTCAAGAGACATGTTTTTCACTTTCTCAAAAATCTGTAAATGCTTTCCCTGTCTGTTTTTCCCCCTTTCTCAGTTCTCTATATTTCAATTAGGGCCCGAAAGACCGGCAACACTTCGACCAATCGGGAGGAAGCCTATGGCATCGAAGACGACAGAGTAGCCCTAAAACTGCCGACAACCGAAAATAAAAATAAAAATCCGTAACGAAGGACCAACAAGGTCTAATTACCACCCACGACCCAAGAAATAACACATAGGAAAACCTAGACACGAGGGATCCACAGCATGCACAGCCTCACCTGGTTCAAACCCGCAAAACAGGCAAGAGCTCGAAGTGGAAGGAGAAGACCTACGAACGCCAAGGGCAGCCATTTGCAAACGCAGAAGTAAACAACACTGAAGGCGAGGAGCCCACCATATAAAACGTAACCAGGCAACACTAAGCATCATACCCGAGCGTTAGAGCGATAAAGAGGACTTACGTGAAAGACGGAAAACAGCGCTGAATAAATGGCGTGGACGAGAACGAGGTAATCACAGAAAGCAAGTCTACACGAATCAGGTGGTTGGTCAGGAGTGAGGAAAGGACCTGCGCGCGCATCCGCTCCCTCAGAAACGAGCTGCCAATTTTGAGGAAACGGGTGGGTGATGCTATACTTTTGCTTCTTCTCTCATTTCCCTGCACGTTTTACGGTTGATATATTGCTAGCGTCGCCTAGTATTATTTTCTAACAAGGCTAGATATCATATGATGATCAGTGAGACTTCTGAGGTATTTAAAACACGTATACACTGCTCGAGGTTACACCGCGAGTGAAGAGTCACCTTCCCCAAGGCTGCATTACTGGACGCACAGTCTTGTCAAGGAGATTACGTTTCCCTGTTACTGAAAGTAGTGCAGCTTTGGGCTGCAGAAGCCCTTAGAGAAGTCTTGGGGAACACCAGGACTCTTTGATAAAAGATTATTGCTGGAGTAATTGTAAATATGAAATGAATTATACATACAGATATGTGTGTGTCTCTGTACATGAAAAGGACACAGGAAAAGACTGGTATTGCCCTTTGTCTTCAGGTAGCCAGGATGGCTATCAAGAGCGTCAGCGGAGATCCAAACACTTAAGCTAATACCGATACAGCTCATTCTAACGCTTCCATTGGACTGTCATGTCAGGGAACAAGCAGGACACACTTTACCCACGGTAAAGCTCTGGTCAACCTAATTTTCAGGAGCCTTTCCCACTTTGTGAGAAGGAATTGCCGACAATCAACTCTCCGCCAGCGCTTTCTCTTCCATCTTTCAAAGATTCATGTGTGCAGTAACCTACCACCCATCTTTATTTTTTTTATTTTTCCTCTGGGAGCTTGAGATCGCGTCCCCTGAAAGATATTATTTTAGATGGAATGTTTGGATTCTAAATAGGTCATAGTGTTTCATGGCCCACAGGTTTTAATTGCGTTGTTTCTTCTCGGTGGAAGTGAAGGATGGGTGTGCAATAGTTTCTGGATGGACTTTTTTTTATAGATTTTTATGTCTTTTCTGTCTAAGGTTGTGGTTGGTTTGTGGCTAAATTTTGTTTAGGTTTGTATGTTCTTTAGAATGGAATGAGAAAGGAGTGCTGTATGAGTGTGAGCTGGATTGGTGCGATATGAGTGGATTTTCTTTAATGTCTGCCAGAGTTTGGTTTCTGTGGGTCTTGCGACTCACTTTGTTGAAGAAGGAATGCCAGTCTTCAGTTTGTCTTTCAGTGATTAGGTCAGTGATAGTGTTATTTAGAGTGTGGATTTGTTCTCTTATTTTTTATCGATGTCGAGCGAGAATCACTCTGTCAGAGCTGGTTTCTTTGCATTATGAGGCATGTAAATTGTGGGGAAAAATTTGGGTAATATTTTTCTCTACCCTTGTGGTATCTTTTTTTTATTTTTTGCTGGCTGTGTTGGATATGCTGATGATGAGTAAGCCTGATTGTTGTAGGACTGAGAAATCATCTATACCGAGGTTCTGGAGTTTTGTTTCCATGTACTGTGTGTGAAGGACGGCCAGCCCACTTCTTGTAGTCTCATGTGAAAGCTTTTTGTCTGGTTGTGTTCACTGGGTGGGCTAGATGGAGCGTTATCAGGATAGGCAAGTGGCTAGAGGATAGTTCATATAGTGTGCTTCATATGCTCCTTTTGTGTAGTGTTGGTGAGCAGAATAGACCACCTCGCGAATCATGGGTGTTTGTGTTGAGCCAAGTGGAATGGTGGGTATTGAAATCTCCACATGTGGCTGTGTTGGATGTGCTGCAGCTGGGGAGTTCATCTTGGGGTAGGGATGAGGAGCGATGGATGTACGTAGATGTAGATTATATAGCAGTTGGTGAGGTGAAGTGTTTGTCTTACATGGGTTGTATTTCACAGGACCTTGTCATTGTTTGTGACAGAATAGAGAAGAGCTTAGCCTCTGGTTTCAGCAACACTGAGCAGTGGTGGATGAGGACACACACGTTACCACCCAGTGAACATGCTGAAGGGAAGCTGGTCTCATCATATAGTAAACCATAACTGCACCAACAGTTGAGGCGGTTTCCATTCATTTCCTTGACTGGGTTGGGGCACTAAGTGCTTCCCCCCAGACAGGTCTCAATCCAGGCACTTTGAAGCACCAGTTCACCCAAACCATCTCCTTTGATACCACACAAATTGCTCGATTCTGATGGCGAGGAGGAAGGTAATAAGAAAGAATATCACGCTTTCTATCTTTACTTGTCTTGCTGCAGTTTACAGGGGATTATATGTGTGAGAACCTGCAAGTCAGAGAGTACATGCATGAGGTAGATTCCTTATGATAAACCCAAAAAACAAACCTCATGCACATAGTCTCCCCTTGCATGTCCTCTTTAAACTTTTTTTTTTGTTTTTGCATTCATATTTATAAAGACTATAGTCGTTGTCAACGTAAGCGACCATAAGGAAGCAAGGAGTTTGTATATGTATATTTCGGTGTTAACTACCATAATCACAGACGTGGTTACCTTCCACGTCCGCAGTAATGCACAACATATGCAATATGCCGAAGCTCCTCTTCAGTATCATTTATACAAATATAGCACATAAAGGAACTTTGTATACCAATCTTTATTGCACTAAAGTATTCAACACTCGTGTCTTGCATTGTTTGGTTTTGTATTTGATATCAAGGAGAGGACAATGTATTTTGAATGAGCGGGAGACACGAAAACAATTTGTTTTTTTGAAAGAGGAAAGTCATTAAGAATCTCGCAGCACAAGATGGAAGCTCATTTGACCTTCGAGTTGTCTGGAGATGCTTTTAAGTCTTAAACTTTTCAAACCGTAGTCCATTTACAACAGCTTTCATTACCAATATCTGTCCTTACTTTATCTTTTTTTTTTCCAACTGAATTTAAGACACATGAGGATTGACAGGACATTTATGGACGGATGAAGAAACCGATCAGGTTTAGCATTGGTCCTGAGTGAAGTGTGTTTACAAAAGGGGAACAGAGAAGCTGTGACGTCAGTGAACCCGTAGACAGAATAATACTAGCTAAAGAATTCCTTCTGGGAAGTCCATGTTTGAAGACGTGGCGCCCACTTGGAATCGTAGCATTCTTGTGGAAGAGGAAAGAGAAGGAGAACTTGAAGAAAACATAGGAAGATTCGGTGAATATGCAAGCATGTGCTAGAAAACGAGAAAGTATGGGGGAAAGGAGAGAGAGAGAGACTCTAGCGAAAAGAAACATTGAGGATTTATAGAGATTTTTAGAAAATACACAAAAGGAATAGACGTATAGAGAAGAAACCTATAAATGGTGTTGTGTTCACATGTATAACTGACACTAAAAGAGATGGGTTCAGGTCCCAACTATAAGGTCTTTGAATCTCTTCGATATTATAGACTTTCATGTGACCAATTTTAAAGGGTTGTGGTGGAGTCTTTGACGAGTGGATCTCTAACAGAGGGTGTAGGAGGAGGCTGTTGGCCCTTGGACGGCGGTAGCCCTTGTGGGGTGGGCCTTTTGTAAGTGCTTGGGTGCATTCCTTCACGTCAAAGTATTTATGTCTCTATTGATGTGACGGCAGACTTCCAGAGGCGTAGACGAAGCTGCAGTTCGTGAGCCAGAGGTCCTGTTGTTGGTGTCTGAATTGTTTCCTTTCGAGTTCGACCATCTACTTCACCGTAGAAGTTCAAAATATTTCTTTTTTTTTCTTTCATAACCTGAACATTCATTTTTTTCCTTTTAATGTTGTTGAGTTGCACACTTTAATATGATGTGTCTCGTCAGCTTCAAGTGTACGATCCTCCTGTTCCTAGTGTGAGGCTTTGGTCTTGTCCACACTTCACCCTCAGAGTGGTTCCTGCGGTGTATGGGGTTTGTGGGGAGGGATAGGGAGGGAGGGAATAAGTCGGTCAGGTGGAGGGAGGAGGAGGAGGAGAAGGAGGGCGACGGGTAGCAGCAGCAGCAGCAGCAGCAGCGGCGGCGGCAGCTTAGTAGACCGCCTTCACCCGCTGGATCCAAGGCAGGAAGGACGACACCCTGGAGTAGACGCCCGGGTAGTGACCTTTGCCACACCCGATACCCCACGACACCAGGCCCACCTGCTTCCACACGCCGTCCACGAACTTCACCAGGGGCCCGCCGCTGTCGCCCTGTGAGACGCAACACACGTATGAATCGAACCCGTTCGTGAAGCAGTGTCAAAAACAGGTAGTAAACCTTCTCTAGTAAATGCAGACTGACTTGTCTGGTTGTAAACCTTCTCTAGTAAACCCAGACTTGACTTGGCTGGTAGTAAATCTTCTCTAGTAAACCCAGACTGACTTGGCTGGTGGTAAACCTTCTCCAGTATACCCAGACTGACTTGGCTGGTAGTGAACCTTCCCTAGTAAGCCTAAACTTGAGCAGACAGGTATAACCTGAACCTAGTTGACCTTGATTGACCTGGCAGGTAAATAAACTTAACCCAAGGTAACCTCCACTGACCTGGCATGCCATAAACCTGACCCTAGGTGACCTAAACAGACACGTCAGGTAATAAACCTAGTAAACTCAGACTGACCTGACTTAATAAACCCTCCAAGCAAACCCAGATTCACCTAACAGGTACTAATCCTCCTTAGCACACCTTAAATTGACCTGGCAGGTCAAAACCTGACCCTAGTCGACCCACACTGACCTGACAGGTCAAAACCTGACCCTAGTCGACCCAGATTGACCTGACAGGTCAAAATCTGACCCTAGTCGACCCATACTGACCTGGCAGGAGTCCTTGCCGTCCGTCCCAGCGCACAGGTAGGAGGAAATAATGCCGCCCGGGGCAGCCAGACCATACTTCTTGCGACAGTCCTCGTTACTTACGACGGTCAGCTTCACCTTGTATAGTGTGGACGGCTGGGGCCCTCCTGTTGGCAGAGACGAAGCTATAGCTGGGATGTTTGGTGGGGGGGGGGGGAAGAAGCTATAGCTGTGGCTATAGCTTGATGATACAGTTGCAGTCCCTAGGGGAAAGGACTTTACGAATAGAATGATAACAATTCTCAACAGGATTTTGCTTTTGTGCAGAACTCAAGAAAGGGACGTGTTTGTGGCTATGGTGTTAAGTAGGGAGACAGGGGGCGCCATTTGGCCCTTTCTGATTGACCTGACCTTCGAACATGCTCCCCCAGCCGGCGACGGTGACCTCCTGTCCCACGTACTTCCTGCCAGTGCTGTCCAGGCACACGGGCCGGGCCTCGGTGGTGAAGTCCACATCCCGATCCAGTGTCAACATGGCCACGTCGTTGTACTGAGGACCAGCAGACAATATGTCAAGTGGGGAATCAAGTGGTATCAGCTATTAGCAATCAGGTGGCATAAAATTATGCTATATATACAGCTGGTCTCAATTTACTGCTTGTTTCTCACTTACCACATCTTCCTCCTTTTCTCTCGTCTCTGACGAGTGTCCTCACGGAGGCCAGACCTTAAATGAAACGTAAAAAGGCATAAAGGGGTAAGGAGGAAAGAGAAGAGGAGTCCAGAAGCTTTCGAAGAGGAGGAGAAACTCCCATTTGAAAAAGGCGGTCAAGCAGGTTGTAGCTTTATGGTAAGGCAGTAGGTAGAGAGTCCTAAAGTTTAGCAGTGTAAGGAAAGAGACAGAGACCACAAGAGCTCATCCTTGAGTCGTCAATTGCCACACATTCTCATGACATTCAGTTGACTCCACGTACTCTTCCGAATCCCTTAAGAAGTCTAGCATCAAGTCCCTCGTAGATTCATCCCGTAAACACGGTATCATCTGTGAACAACAACAGCCACTTCCTCCCGATCCTCCACTTCTTTCCATTCTCTCTCCTTTCTTTCAACCTTATTTTGCTGTTCTCCTTGTATCAGGTACCAATACCTCCCTTGAGACGTTTGCTTATACAGACGTAGAACAACTTAAGAAGCGTAACACGCCCTATGTCTTATCCTAAGTTGAACCCAAGTTCAGTCACTCGGTTCCTCTATTTATCTTTACAAGTGCCCAGTTTTCTCTTTCTGTGAAGACTCTGCATTTCCATCAGCTTCCCTGCTTCCCTACACATTCCATCTAAATGGTTCCACAATCCCTTCCCTTTCGGCTCTGTGCTAATCCATTCCTAGGACTTTAAATGCCGTGTATACACTCTTGTGCTATTTTACAATCCTGCCGTTTTGATTTTAGAACGACCACCACGGCCTTGACCAGCAAGCAAAAACACGACCCTCTCTTCGAGGCGGACTTACAAGCTTCTTGGAGTCGTAGTCTTTATGCCTGACGACCCTCGAGACCTTGAACTCCTGTGTGGAGCGCTCCGAGGCGCGGAGATTGTGGGCTCCCAGACGCACCCGAAGGTTCTGGATGTCCATTCGACTCATGCTGTAAGGGAGAAGAGGAGAAGGAGAACCTCATGAATGAAGAAGAGCATCACCTTTGAATATCATCCGCTCAAACGCAGCCTCTTCCAATCTTCCCATCTTTCTTTCCCGTTCTCCCTCCCTTAGTTCCTTCCTCATCTCTCTTTCCCTTCCCCTCCTTTCCTACCTGAGAGATCCCCCATCCCGCCCTCTCTCCCATCTCCCGTGCTTACTGGGCGACGCAGTGTGCTGCAGTCAGGATGTGTCGGCGGTCGATCAGGGAGCCGCCGCAGAACTGCTTGTGTCTGTTGAAGAGAGCCGCCTGCGGGAGGAGCAGAAGGGAAGCATTAGGACGCTGGTTCGCTACTGCTGCTGCTGCTTATGACCTGCTATTGCTACTCCTGCTGCTTTTACTACTACTGATGCTGCTGCTTTAACTGGGCAAACCCACCCAGCAGGTCAGTTGATTATGCTCAGAGGAACCAACCTGTTAGATCCTAATCAAACACCCGTTACCTCCTGCTGCAGGCGGGTCCTCAGACAGGGGATGGGACCAGTCATGACACAGTGTGACCAGAAGTAAATACTTTATTACCCAACTCAGTGGCATGCCTGGGAGACCATACCAGCGGGATATATATGTGTGCATTCGTCTCTTCTTCAACCGTCTGTATAAGGCAGGCTCTACCCGTAGAAGGAGTATATTAAACATGTAATTCTTTTATTTTCTTTTATACCTTCGACTCAGTGATTGAGTGTAAGTGTGACGTGAGAACGAAAGGTGGCCTTGAAAACTTTACTTACAACTCGCATGCGCTCTGGAAGTGCGTAAAGTGATGTCACTTATGTACTTACAATCCATGGGTGGCTGTGGGCGGCTGCCGGCACACCTCCGCTGATCCGGAAGCCTTCGTCTGGAGCAGCGTTGTAGAAGGACCCCGGAGTGCAGGGGTCCTTCTCCGGCCCGAAGGACTGGCCTGACGAAGGTAAAGAAGAAACAGGACACTGTTAACGGTACGAACAGATGCAAAATTCTCTGGCTCTCTTACTGTAAGCTCGTCTGTGTTGCCTGGTACGTGAGAGGTAAAAAATGAGCAGGTCATGTGAAATAACAGATTGAAAACTTGTATTTGCGGCTCCATTGTGGAACTTGAAGAGTGATCTGACTAGACTAGAATTGGGTAAGAGGAGATGGACGTTGAATGCTGACTAGAATCGAGGTGGATGAATGGGGCATCTGGTTTGGAGCGTCAACACCTAGCACTGTCGGTCTGGATGTGTGAGTGAGACTTACCTCCTGAAGGAGGAGGAGCTGGGGTCGTGGTGGCTGGGGGCGCGGGCGTCCACCATGGATTGGCCGTTGTCGTTCTTCGGGTGGTGGTCCAGGGTCTTTGAGTGGTGGTCGGCGCGGTGGGGTAGCCCTGGGGAGGCCACCAAGGATTAGTCGTGGTCTTCCTGGTCGTCGTCCACGGCTTCTGTGTCGTCGTGGTGGTGGTCGGGTAGCCCGATGGTTGCCACCAGGGATTGGTCGTGGTCCTTCGCGTGGTGGTCGTCCAGGGCTTCTGAGTGGTCGGCGCCGCACCGGGGGGCTTGGTAGTCCACCAGGGGAAGTTCGTGTGGGACGGCGGGTGGGTGATGATAGGCGGGTGGGTCGGGTAGGAGTTCTGCCACGGGTACCTCACGGTGGGCCTCCGGGAGGAGGCGGGGCTCCTGGGCGGCACAAACTGGACGTGGCTGCGATCCATCAGGCCCGGTCGTTCGTCCGCCTCTTCCACGGCCATGTATTGATCCACGCTGTCCACCTTTGGCTCCACCGTCTTCGTGGGGGCTGCTGGAGCCCCGGGATCCACCTCATTCGTGTGCTCGGCTGCGGCTTGTCTCACCGACGACCTCTTCTCGCAGCATACTCCAAACACCTGCGTGAGCACAGGACTAGAGATTTGTTGGAGGTCATACTCGCCCCGCTAGACTACAAAAGGCGGGACTATACACTAGTTACTACTGAACTATTATTAGTCAACACATAACCCAATAGCCCTGAAATCAATCTAATAGCTACTAGCAACTATCAACAGTCAATAAATGATGTTTAAACATGAGCTAATATCAGTGCTGCAAATATGCACCAAACCACTGAGGGAGACTAGATCACAACACAGATGTTAGACGAAGTGGGATATGGATACACCTTTCCAGCCACTGCTGCTGTGTTGCCACTCCACTGAGAGAGAGAGGGAGACTTGGTGAGCCATCCTCACCCAGCTGCCGTGAAAGCCAGACTCACCAAAGTTCCTTCGTGACTTAGGGGACAGGAGTCGAAGATGCCGAAGATCCAGGCCTCTTGCGGGGACACATCCGGCAGCCTTAGGTACGGGTAACACTCCCGGTGAGGTCGACACACGCCCAGGGTGCTGTGGGTGGGACGGGAGCCATGGTCGGGCGTGGTGTTGGAGGAGATAGAGGAGCCGGGCACCACAAGAAGGCGTGTGGATGTGGCGCGGTCGGCGTTGCAGGCGAAGACGTTGTGGAAGAGAGAACACATAACCTTTTAATAAAACGATGGGTACGACTCTTGAGTAGGACGGATACGACCTTTGGATATCATGGCACGACCAGTGACTTTAAGAATCACCCAGTCATAACTATCCAAGAATTAGATCATTAAAGGCTCAATTATGTTACGACTAATTAGTATGCACATTAGATATTCGTTTCATCATACAGATTTCCTGTCATTACACACACATTGTGAAAAATAAAACTCCGGCAGTGCCGTAGAGCTCTGCTTTGGAACCATTAATCTTCTTGATCCCTGCGAATGACTTGCAAGAAGGGTGTGTGGACTCCTACCCAACCACGTTTGCAAATGATGCGACAGGTTATGTGGGAGGTGAAAAGGATTACATTAGCATACGTAAAGACCTGGACAGACTCAAGCTCCCTGCTGCATTCAAGTTCATGAATCGGAAGACATTAATCCAGCTGTTCCCATCCTACTTAAGGCTAAACTGAATTATACTTCTCAAGTTAGGCCAACGCTCCTAGAGAAGCGCAATGAGCCAAGAGAGGAGGTACAGAGGAGGCCTTAAATTTGCCCCCGATAGAAGAAAGAGGGATAATGAGTGACATGATCAACAACCTTTAAGATTCCAAAGCAGATTAATGGCGCATATAGTGAGCAATTCCTCGACAGATGCAGGGACAGAACGATCACAGACCATATCATGAAATTTGTCTTGAAACCTGTTCAGAAAAAGATGTAAGGAAGGTGTTTTATGGCGTAAGATGAAAGAAATTAACTGAATCATGACATGATTCATGCAGAAAGCACACACACACACACACACACACACACACACACACACACACACACACATGAACCCTACTTCCAGTTATCTACAAAGCCTGAAGCAAACTGGATCATTATAATCTATGATTATGGTGATTAAGTGTTGATTAGGGATTGTGTGTGTGTGTGTGTGTGTGAAAAGACCCACCTGGTGGCTTGGTGCCAGCAGGAGGTCGGGGCCTGCGAGGGGTCTACGAGAGGAGAGCGGCCATTGGGCCCTGCCTCAGGCACTACCGGCCGGAGCTCGATGCCGGGGCCTTCGTCCGCCGGGGCACTGCCGCTCCGGGGGCTTCGTCCTTCTTCTAGAGGCGCCGCTGTCTCCGCCGCCGCCGCCGCCGCCGCTCCCCCAGCTGTTGACGAAGAGAAGATCAGGAACGGATTTCAACTGCAACACTATCATTATCTATCTATCTATCTATCTATCTATCTATCTATCCATCTATCTATCTATTGATTCATTTATTTATTTATCTATCTATCTATCTATCTATCTATCTATTCATTTATCTATCTATCTATCTATCTATCTATTTATCTATCTATCT
>JAUUDW010645693.1:0-10787 GCA_032361385.1 Panulirus guttatus | reverse complement strand
AGGTATTCCCAATCACTAGTCTTTTTTCAGCACATATATCCATGAACTCTTCACCATTTACATTCACAAACCTGAATACCCCATGTGCACCAATTATACCCTCAACTGCCACATTACACACCTTCGCACTCAAATCACCCATAACCAATACCCTGTCTCGCGAACCAAAACTACTGACACACTCACTCCGCTGCTCCCAAAACATTTGCTTCTCAAATCTTTCCTCTCATGACCAGGTGCATAAGCACCAATAATCAGCCATATCTCACCATCCACTTTCAGTTTTACCCACATAAATCTGGAATTTACTTCCTTACACTACTTCAGGAGTAGTACTACTCCTGACTTAGGTCTTGTCCTCTCACCAACCCCTGACTTTACTCCCTTTACCTCTGAGCTTCGTTCCACTCAGAGCCAGAACATCCAGGTTTCTTTCCTCAAACATATATTACTTTTATCCCTGGGGATAGGGGAGAAAGAATACTTCCCACGTACTCCACAGCATTTCATAGAAGGTGATTAAAGGGGAAGGGAGTGGGGGGCTGGAAACCCTTCTTGTATTTCAATTTCTTAAAGGGGAAACAGAAGAAAGAGACAAGCAGGGAGTGCTCATCCTCCTCAAAGGCTCAGAGTTGGGTGTCTGAATGTGTGGGGATGTAACCTAGATGAGAAGAAAGGAGAGATAGGTAGCATGTTTGAGGAGAGAATCCTGGATGTTCTGGCTCTGAGTGAAACAAAGCTCAAGGGTAAAGGGGAAGAATGGTTTGGAAACATCTTGGGAGTGAAGTTAGGGAGTGGTGAGAGGACAAGAGGTAAGGAAGGAGTAGCACTATTGAAGTGGGAGTTGTGGGACTGTGTGATAGAATGTAAGGAAGCAAATTCCTGATTGATTTGGGTAAAACTGAAAGTGGATGGTGAGAGATGGGTGATTACTGATGCTTATGCACCTAGTCATGAGAAGAAAGATCTTGTGAGGCAAGTGTTTTATTAGCATTTGAGAGAGTGCGTCAGCAGTTCTGGTACATGAGACTGGGTATTAGTGATGGGGGATTTAAATGTGGTGAGTAATGTAGCAGTTGAGGGTATAACTGGTGCACATGGGGTATTCAGTGTTGTGAATGGAAATGGTGAAGAGCTCCTGGATTTGTGTGCAGAAAAAAGACTAGTGATTAGGAATACCTGACTTAAAAAGACAGATATTCAGAAGTATACGTATGTGAGTATGAGAGATGGTCAACGGGCATTATTAGATTATGTATTAATTGAGAGGCATGTAAAAGAAAGACCTTTGGATGTAAATGTGCTGAGAGGGACAGCTGGTGGGATGTCTGACCAGTCTTTTGGAAGCGAAGGTGAAGATTTGCAGAGGTTTTCAAAAAAGAGGAGAGAATATCAGGGAGAAGAGAGTGGTGAGAGTAAGTGAGCTTTGAAAGGAGACTTGTGTGAAGAAATATATGGAGAGATTGAGAGCAGAATGGCAAAAGGTGGAGCAAATGAAGTGAAGGGAGTGGGTGAGGAATGGGATGTATTTAGGGAAGCAGTGATGGCATGTGAAAAGGATGCATGTGGCATGAGAAAGGTGGGAAGTGGGCAGATTAGAAAGAATAGTGAGTGGTGGGATGAAGAAGTAAAGTTATTAGTGAAAGAGAAAAGAGAGGCCTTTGGACGGTACTTACAAAGAAGGAGTGCAAATGACTGGGAGATGTATAAAAAAAAAGTGTAGCAGGAGGTCAAGAGGTAGGTGCAAAGGTTAAAAAAGAGAGTAAATGAGAGTTGAGGTGATAGAGTATGATTAAACTTAAGGAATAATAAAAAGATGTTTTGATAGGAGAAAAATAACATGCATAAGTCATGAGAACAAATGGAAACATCGGTGAAGGGGGCAAGGGGGCAAGTGATAACAGGTAGTGATGGAGGGAGCATTTTCAAGGATTGTTGAATGTGTTTGACGACAGAGTGGAAGATGTAGGGTGTATCGGTCAGGTTGGTGTGGGAAGTGAGAGAGTCAGGGACACCGGTTTGGTGGAAAGAGTGGAGGTGGTGAAAGCCTTGCAGAAGATGAAAGATGAAAGGTAGAATGTTATCTCGGGAGAGCAAAAAAGGGTATGTTTGGAGGAATAGTAGTTCAAACAATATCATATGGTTGTGAGCCATGGGCTATAGATAGAGTTGTACAGAGGAAGGTGGATGTGTTGGAAATAAAATGTTTAAGGACAATTCTTTTATTCTTTTTGTCTCAGAGAAAAGTTTACATCAAGGCAGAGCCCTAACTGAAATACAGCAAGAATTTTAAGTAACAGGGAAAAAAAAGACACGGAAAGTATTTACGAATTTTTGAGAAAGTGAAAGACCTGTCTTTTGAAATGAGCCAGGTCATAGATACTGTGAAAGACATGAGAAGGTAGAGAGTTCCAAGCTTCAACATGTACGGAAAGAAGCAGGTATCAAAACGGCACACCCTTGAGTTGCCGATGGCCACACAATAATCATGTGACACAGCAGCTTGCCGAGTATTGTATGGTCTAGCTAATGTAGGGAGCACACAAGCAGTCAGGTCTGGGAAGCAAAAGCCAAAGTAATACCTATAGAAGAAGGAAAGTGTACCAACATTGTGGCATAGGGCAAGGGGATCAAGTTTGGAAGTTAGCCAGGGAAAGTTTATAAGTCGCACTGCTTTCGACTCAAATTCTGTCAAGTAAGGATACAGAGCTAAAACCACCCCAAATGTGACAGTAGTACCCCATAGAAGGATGAATCAATCCCTTGTATTAACGGAGCAACTGCTCAGAAGAGAAAAAGTTACGACGAATAAACAGGACACCCCAGTTTCTCAGTGGCAGACTTAGCTATTCCCATAATATTGGGTTTTCAAGAAAGAGTGGATGTTAAAGTAATACCAAGTATGTTCATTGAGTCAAGAGGCGGAATTACAGAACCCGTCAAAGGAGAGACGAGAGTTCTGAGGAGTTTTCGATAGAGAGATGGGTAGAAATTGGGTCTTCGAGGCATCAAATTTAACATGATTTTGTGTACCCAACTGAGATATCCTGTCCAAGTCTGAGTTTATTGTGGAAGCTGTGTCAAGGCAAGATGCAGATCGAGAGAAAGAAGGAGCAGAATCAAAGGATGTTGAAGAATGCAGTGTTGAGTCGTCAGCATATCAGTGCATTGGATTATTTGTGGAAGACGGAAACTCATTGAAAAAAAGGAGAAAAAATGTAGAGGTCAGGACAGACCCTTGAGGGACACTGCTACTGAAGGAGAAAAGGGGGAGGCTGATCCATCAACAACCACAGAGATAGATCAGCCAGAGCAAAGTGAGGGAAGCCAAAAGGGTGTGAGATGGTTTGATTCAGTAGGCAATGTAAGGGTAAGAGAGATGTGTGGTAATAAAAAGGGGGTGGTTGAGAGAGCAGAATAGGGTGTGTTAAAATGCTTTGTTCATATGGAATGAATGAATGAGGAAAGGTTTACAAAGAGGATACATGTGTCAGAGGTGGAGGGAACAAGAAGTGGGAGACCCAATTGGAGGTGGAAGGATGGAGTGAAAGGGATTTTGAGTGGTTGGGGCCTGAACATGCAGGGGAGTGAAAGGCATGCACAGAATAAAGTGAAATGGAACTATGTAGTATACTAGGGTCGACATGCTGTCAATGGACTGAACCAGGGCATGTGAAACGTCTGGGATAAACCATGAAAAGGTCTGTTGGGCCTGAATGTGGACAGAAAGCTGTGGTTTCGGTGCATTACACATGACAGTTAAAGACTGTGTGAGCAAATGTGGCCTTTTTTGTCTGTTTCCTGGTGCTTCCTTGCTGATGAAGGGGGTGGCGATGCTCTCTCCTGTGAGGCTGGGTGGCTTCAGGAATGGATGGAGGCAAGCAAGTATGAATATGTACATGTGTATATGTGTATATGCATGTGTTTGTGTATGTGTATGTATGTACATATGCATATGTTGGTATATATATGTATGCACTGTACATATATATGCATGTATGTATATATGTGTGTATACGAGTGATTGGGTCTTTCTTCCTCTGTTTCCTGGCGCTACATCACTGACGCAAGACACAGCGATCAAGTATAATAAAACAAATAAATAATATAATATACATATTGAAGGTTGAAGGATGGAGTGAAAGAGTTTGAGTGATAGGGGCCTGAACATGCAGGAGGGTGATAAGCAAGAAGTGCATTGGAATGATGTGGTATATTGGGACTGACGTGCTATCATTGGACTGAACCAGGGCGTATGAAACATAATCACCTACAACATTTCCCTCGAAATCTCCTAGGCTGATTAGTTGTTACTTAACTGACCAGTGATTCCTGATGAATTTATGATAAAAGTTCTGGACATTCACCCGCCTTGTCCATAATATATATTCTTTTTCAAAATTTCTTTGTCCAACCTTCTTAATTATGCTATATATGTTCTGTGCTCTCTTATACCTTGCAAATGCTGACTGGCTGGAGTTAAGTCTATATCTTTACCACTGCTCATCTGTATTTGAGCACTGAGGTAACCATGCTTCTACTTCTTCACTGTTAAATTCACAGAACCACTGACCACAAAGCCTTGGTTTCTGGCTACTTAACTCCATTTCCCAATCAATGTTACCACAGAAATTACTGAGGATTGTGCAGGTTCTACTACTCTATCTCCTCTTTATGTCCTATCTCATCTCTGGTCTTTTAATTTCCTCTTTCATCACATATCTAGACCTGAGCATTACATGATAAATTCTTTTAACTGGTGTATCATAAAATGTTCTCAATATCCAAACTAGAATTTGTTACAAAAAGGTTTAGCAATGATGGTGTATCAGTCCCTCTCATCCTAATGTGCTCCATGACATGTTAGTATAGGAAGATTTGAGCATTACATAATCACTTCTTCCAACTGTAGTATCATAAAATGTTCGCATTATGTACTAGTGCTTGTGAAGAGGAGATCTAACACTGATGGTGTATCAGACCCTTTCATCCTAATGTGCATCATAGCGTAATGGCATGGAAACTTTTCCTGTGCACACTCTTAAAACTTGTCTCCATGACTTCCTATCACCACAAGAACCTAAATTTGCCTCGACTATCTTTTTATAACAGAAATTCCCCATTATCAGTACTTTACTATCTTTAAGAGGAGACTGTTTCACCTCTTCATGCACCATCCTGATTGTTCCTTCACTGTTATCACTGTTTATTTGTTCAGGAACATTGCAGTTCTTTGGAGGGCTATATAATAATAATACCACTATGCTCTTCTTACCAACAGTTACTATTCCCATTACATATTATCTGAATGGGCCATCTTTCATTATTCATTGAAACTTCAGACTATCTTTTTTTGCTATTATGTACCCCTCTAGGCAGAACAGGTGAGAACTTATCTCTTTGGTAAGCTTAGTTTCCAAGACTCCAATAATATAAGGTGCATTAACTCTCATACTATTCTTGATTCCAGCTCTTTACTATTAACTATTAATTCATCAACATTTGAATATATTCCTTTCAGTCTGACATTACCATCTCCTAACACTCCTGCCCTCTCTGCAGTCATAAGCGAACTGCTCTATCGTCTTATCACATGTGGTGTCTCCAGTTTTCTGTCTTCTGACTTTCCTCCCAGATCTTTCTTTGATAAGTCACACATGATGAATATCTCACTGGATTCCCCCTTAACTTTAAGATTTTTAGAGTTTCTAAGTACTTCCTAGCTTGATAACTTCAAGTGAAACAAAACCATAACTGGATGCCCCCCCTTTCATCTTAGATATAACAACCAATTCTCCTTTCCTTTATCACTGAAAATGTATCTGGCAGTCCCATAGCTTTAAACAATATTTTAACATGCATTTCCTCCTTTTTTCCCCTTTCTTCCTTATCTCAGGTTTGATCTTCTTACAAGTGAAAAATAATCAATGATTCGCATCTATCAACTTCCTGCTTTACTAAATTGGTGCCCGGTACCATCCTAAACTCTCTTTATTAGGACTGCTGGTCTCACTTTCTACCTCACCAAACAAGGACTATCAGGCTAGGCCTGCAATCTCCTCCTCACAAAACCATACACCTACTCAAACCTCACTTATTTTCTTCACATAAGTACTTTTGCCAACTCTTGTCTCCTCAAAACTTTTTTAAGCATAATCATGATAAAGATAAAAAAATCTATTGCCTCCGGGTTTCTGCCTGACTCTACTGCCAATAAGAGGGAGGGCTCAAACAGTAGTAGTATCAACCCCCCACAAGACCTTTCCCTCTCTGTTAGACCTTCCTCTTTTTCTCTTCGTTATACCAACAATCGTGGTCTTTCTAGTAGCCTTTCATTTGTTGAATATCACCTGTCTAGTACTTCTTACTTCTCTCTGAGACACAGTTGTCTAATTATGTTATCACTAGTCCCTATGTCATATCTAACTATAATCTCCACTCATGATTCCAGATCAAAGGTGTAGTTTGAGTTTATTCAAACATCAGCACACCTGCTGCATGCCTCAAGGACCTTGAGTTCCCAAACTTTGATGTTATGTGGCTCAAGGTCCATCTCGCAACTACCACACTTTTCCTCTGTTTTGCCAATTGCTCTCCTAATTCTACATTTTCAATACCTTTCTTTGACTATCTCAACTCCTGCCATGAAACTGTGTTATCCTCTCCCCTTATGCTGAGATCCTCTACTTCGGGGATTTCAACGTTCACCATTGGGAATGGTTGAATTCCTCCCATATAGATGGTACAAGGACTGAAGCCCTCACATTCTCCATTCTCATTGATTTAGAGCAAAGACTACTATGACCACTCTTCTAATATTCTGGATCTGTTTTTCACCTCTAGTCCATCCCATTTAAACTACACAATCTCACCCCTAATTGGTTTATCTGATTAGACTCTTATAAATGTATCCATTTTAATGGAACCTCCACCCCTCCTAAGCGTAAATACTAGCACCTCAACAAAGCTGACTGGGTAAATTACTGTCTCTTATTAGCGATGCTTCTGTCTCTGTCAAACACATAGCAGAGGTAATTCTTACAAGATTAGAAGCATTTATCCCCTCCTTCTCCAAGACAACCTCTTCTTCCAATCTATAGTTTAACAATTCGTGTTCTCAGGTCATTCAGGCATGGGGTTAGGCATATCAGGCTTAGAAAAAACTCTCCTTCCTCTAATGCCCATTAGCTTTTATCACTGGCCGTCATCACTGCAAGTATGCTATCTGTCACGCAAAGTGTTTCTTTATTCAAAAGAAGTGCAATACCCTCTCCTTGTCACCCAATGATGGGTCTTTCTAACAACTTTTGTTGCTCTACCTTTCCTTCACTTTTCTGTTCTGACAGTACTACAGCTGTCTCTACCTAGACAAAGCAACTCTCTTTGGTTCCCATTTCTCCTCTAACTCCACCTTGGATGACTCTATAACATTCCTTCACCCCATGATGTGCCTCTTACTAATCCTATGACTCTTCCCATAATAAATTTTCAGGCTGTCTGAAAAGTGCTTCTCTCTCTGGACACAAGCAAGGCTTATGGTCCTGATGAAATCCATTCCCATGTACTGAAAGAGTGTGCCTCTGAACGTGCACCTGTGCTTACTCGTCTGTTCTGTTTCTGTTTAAAAAACAATACTTTTCCTTCTTCATGAAAGCATGCGTAGATACATTCCATCCTCAAGAAGTGTGACTGTTCTGACCCCTCTAACTACCATCCTATTGCTTTGACATCTACCATGTCCAAAGTCTTTGAATCCCTCCTCAACTCCCATATTCTTAGACACCTTGAATCTCAGTCTTCTCTCTGATCACCAGTATGCCTTCCATAAGGCAAGATCCACTGGTGATATTCTTTCCAATCTTACTAATGTCTGGTCATCATCCCTGATAGATTTTTGGGAGTCTTGTGTAGTTGCCCTTCACATATCCAAAGCTTTTGATAAGGTGTAGCATTGGGGTCTCACCTATGAGCTCCCCTCTTTCGGCTTCCCTCCCTCACTTTGCTCCTTCATATCTAGCTTCCTCTCCAGCCGATCTATCTCTGTGGATGTTGATGGATTAGCCTTACCCCCTTTCTCCATCAACTGCAGTGTTCCTCAAGGTTCTGATTTGTCCCCTGCACCTTTTCTTTTTTTCAGTGATTTCCTCTCTTCTACAAATAACCAAATGCACTCATACGGTGATGACTCAACCCTGCATTCATCCACATCCTTCAATTTTGCTCTTTCTCTCACTCGATCTGCATCTCATTTCAATAGAGCTTTCTTAATACACTCAGACTTGGACAGGATATATCAGTACAGTACACAAAATCTAGTAAAGTTTAATACCTCCAAGACCTAGTTTCTACCCATCTCTCTATCGAAAACTTTTCACAACTCTCAGCTCTCCTTTGACGGTTCTGTAATTTCACCACTTGACTCAATGAACATACTTCGTATTACTGTAACATCCATTCTTTCTTGGAAACCCCATATTACAACTAAGTCTGTCTCTAAGAAACTGGGGGTACTCTTTAGATGTCGAAATTTCTTTTCTTCTGAACAGTTCATCCGTTTATACAAAAGTCTGATTGATCTTTGTATGGAGTACTGCTCTCACATCTGAGGAGGTTCTAGCTTTGCTGACTCGAAAACGATCTGACATAAACTTTCCCAGGATAATCTCAAAACTTGACCTTGTTGCCATACACCAAATGCTGGTTCACCTTCCCTCTTCTTTGGGTATTACTTTGGTTTTTGCTCCCAAGAACTGGTTGCTTGTGTGTCCCCACCACTAGCTAGACCAAGTAATACTCAGCAAGCTGATGCATCACATAATTACCGTGTGGCCATTGGCAACTTAAGGGAGGGCCGTTTTGATAACTGTTTCTTCTCCTACACCTCAAAGCTTTGGAATTCTCTACCTTCTCTTGTCTCACCCAATAACTATGACCTGTCACATTCTAAAAGACAAGTTTTTCACTTCCTTCAAAATTTGTAACTCTCCCATGTCTTTCTTTTTTTTTCTTTCATAATCCTCTCTATTTTTCAATTAAGGCCCAGCCTTAATGTGGACTTTTGTCTGTGACTGAAGCCTCCAACATAAAAAGAAATGTCTTTGCTTTTCTCCCTAATCTTTTTCTGTGTTGTCACATTTGATGAATATCCCACTGAATTCCCCCATATCTTAAAGGTTCTTAGATTTCTTAAGAACTTCCTGGCCTGATGACTCCCAGTCCAATGTAACCATAACTGAATACCCCCTTCCATCTTAGGTATACCTACCAATTCGCCTTTACTTTATCACTGAAAATGTATCTGTCAGTCCCACAGCTTTAAACAATATCTTAACATACATACCCTTTTCTCCCTTCCTTCCTTATCTAATGTCTGATCTTTCAAGTCAAAAATAATCAATCATTCACATTTATCAAATTCCTGCTTTACAGATCTTTGTAATTTTGGTATCTTCCACTTTCGATTAGATCCTTCAGAGTGAAAGTGTCAACTTCTATGTCTATTTCCCCATCATCGTTCTTATAGCTAACAAGCACTTGTCCTGTATGATCTGAACTTTTCTAAACCTTTCATCAACTAACCCATATAATTCTTTGATTGTTTCACCTCTATGTATCTATCTATATCTCAGATGCCCCTTCCCTCAGGGAACTCTCATCAAGGGAGTGGCCATTGCAAAAGAGTCTCCACTTATCCCTGTACTTACATGCCTCCCTTGCATATGCATATGCCCTTGCCCATAGTTGAGTGAAATCACCAGAAACTGCCCGGTGGTTTGACACTGGGTCTGGAGCAACGGTGCTGCCAACCACAAAATTTTACCGTTATTTACACCATATAGTTTTCTGCACTGTTCTTTTTTTCTTTTTTATGCACACAGCAATCAATATGCTACACAGCACTATTTTTTTCCTTTCAACTCAGCTCTGCATGGTGATACTGCACTTGTGGCCTGCCGACCACCTACTGGCTACTGTATGACTTGACTGCCCGACCACCTCAACAGTGTGGACAACAACACAGGCATGCCCGTAAGACTGCTTAGTGAGGGAACAGCCTGCCGGGAACTGCCCGATAGTGTGGAGTTGGCTTAACTCTGTTGGCCTCGATCCAGTGTAAAATATTTTTGATTTTATATAATTGTTTAGCACGCCCCAAAGCAGAACCCTGCTTGGAAGCATTATTGTTTGTATTATTTCGTGCTTTAAGCTCAGTTCAACTTTTGATAACACAGCAATATGTATGTGGAATGAGCTGGCAAGACCAGGGGTGTGGCATATGTTTATGTAGGGGTTCCCTTAGAAGTCAGTTTCTGTTTTCCAGCATTATCTGAGGTCTGGCAGTGGTTAGGTCCCAAGGTTGATGGATTAGAGAGTTTCATCCTGTATTTAGGTTACACTCAGATTGGTTGAATGGTCTTTTAAAAGGAAATTTTCAGTGTACTGCAATTCCCATATTGCACTCCAAGCCATATTTACACTGTACTTCAGTGCATCTCATGCTTCAAAAAGTCCAAAGTTAGACAGTAAGAGCCCATTCAGAGTAAAGTGTTTAGAATTTTGCTGGTGTGCTAGACATATGAACTCCCATCATGCAGTGGTTAGCATTCCTGATTGTGATGCATTCATGAGCCACTCAGGGTTGAGTGCATAGGTTTGAATCCTAGTTATGGTAGTTGGTCCACAGTCAACCCAGCTGTTCATTCACCCCTAAGGGTTGGTCAATAATGTGGGTACCTGGCTCAGGCTAGAGTGTATGTATGTATATATATATATATATATATATATAT
>JAUUDW010645672.1:0-10788 GCA_032361385.1 Panulirus guttatus | reverse complement strand
TAACGTCCGGTGGGGTCCCCCACTCCGGCCCACACGGGCGCCGCTCATGCCGGGCCGGATCCGCCGCCAGCCTTGCTTTGTACAGCTCCATGATGACCTGTTGTCACGCGCGCTGTTATGCAGGCGTTACGTGTTGTTACAGTCGGTTCTGGTGGGCGTACAGAGGGAGGGAGGGAGGGAGGGGTTGTGGGGTGGGGTGAGTGCCCACGACAGTTTTTTGCCAGGAGGCAAGGCTAGAGAGAGAGAGAGAGAGAGAGAGAGAGACATCATCTCCCCGGGATTATGAAACCACACACAACTCGGGAGTCGTCATAAATCACTCGTACATACGATTAAAAAGCTCATCTCTTATCTTCGGTTAGTCTTCCCCCATCACTCTAGAGAATCGCGCTTCCTTCCATTCTAGCGTCATCATTATCAACACTGTATTCATCATAACTATCGTTATCATCCTTATTGTTATCGCTGTAATCATTTCTGGTATAGATTTCCTCCTCCTGCTGTTGCTCCTCCTTCAGCAGGAGCCATTGAAGCCAGGTGGTTCGCAGAGACTCCGAGAGATGGCGGGATTAAGAGATGCCTGCACCGCCTCTCGTCTCTTACTGTCTCTTGTCCTGCCAAATGGAGGTGGCCCGGCCACACCAGGCAACTTGGTACTTCATTTTTGCCTTTCTTCATCTGCCCATCTTCTAGGCAACTAAGTATCATGACTTTACCTTTCAGCTTCTCTCTCCGTCTTTCCGACGCCACTAAGCAATAATATTACTTTTGTCGTGTGTTTCCCCTCCCTCCCTTCCTCTTCTGCGTCATTAGGTAACAGGAGACTTTATCTTTACCTCCCTCTTCCCCCCCCCCCCATCCCCTCCGCGACCAGGCAACAAGACTTTATTTTCCCTTTCAATTACGATACGGCGTACGGGAGTCTGGTATCTTCTCGAGCAGTGGTTGAGTGACGTTGCTGCTGTTGTTATCACCGTTGCTGTTCCTTCTGTTGTTACTAAGGCTGTTTCTGCTGCTACGGTTCCTGAATCTGAGTTGTTGCTGTTCCTACTGTGTTCCTGCGGCAGCCACCACTACGTTATAAAGTTTCTTACCAGTCTTGGGTCTGGCATGGGTACTCGAGTCTTTAAGACATGCCCCGTCCTTGACCCCGTCTCTTCTTATCGCTGCTGCTGCTGTTCCCACTCTGTTTCTTCTGCTGGCGTCTCTGTTGCTCTGGCTTATCGGTTACAGCTGCTGCTGCTGCTAAAGCTGACTCACACCGACCGTCCACCACAATGTGTTACAAAACTTAAGGGTTCATCATGTCGTAATGTTTCCTCTAGCTTTGACAGCGTGACTCAGGTACTGGGACAGTCTCTCAGGCTGGTGACGGTGTGACGCAAGCTGGTGACGGTGTCCTGCGAGTATCGTGGCGTTGGGGATGTAGTAACAACTTCGAGTAAACCGGTGCTTATCATCGCGTGACGATAATCCGCCACCATCATCATCGTCGTCACGAAGAGGCTTAGGAACGCGGATCGAACACTGGCGTAAGAGAGAACAGCAGCAGCAGAAGAAGAAGAAACCTTAAGGGCAGCAGCAGGAGAGGGAGAGGGACAGCAGCAACAGCGCGACAGCAGCAATAGAACGTGGGAGTGGCCCTGAAGCACAGCTGTTGTGGGGAACACATGTAACGAGCTGTTCCGTGCCAGTAATGCTGCTGCTATTACTACCGCCGCCGCTGCTGCTGCCGCCGTAGGGAAATAAACTCCTGACGTAGGAGCCGGTGCAGCTGCCGCTGCTGCTCCTGATGGGGGTGCTGGCGCTGTTGGAGGAACTTGTTCATACCACCACAGTTGGTAACCCCTTGCCTTGCCAACACTGCCACCAGGCGTGTGGCTCACACACACACACACACACACACACACACACACCGGCTGCGCCCCTGGCGGGTCAAGCTCCCTCGTTTCCTGTACACTCCCACTGACTACAGGCCCCTCCACCCCTGTCTGGCGCTGAGGAACTACCACCAACGGTACACATCGAACTGGCCTGTTTCTGTGACAAGTGTTACCATCACTTGCCGGATCCTGTGACACTGTTACCACCAATGATGTAACAACATCTAACTGGCCAGGTCATGTGTAAGTGCTACCATCGGTGGTGTAACATCCTGCAAGCCAGGTCATGCGACAATGTTACTATCAAATGTACGTGTAACACCAAACAGGCCTATTCCAGTAACACAGTTACCACTTGTGGCGTAACACCTAAGAGGCCTGGCCCTGTGACAGTGTAACCACCAATCATGTAACGCCAAACCAGCCGGGTCATGTGACAGTCATATCATCAATGGCGTACTACTACTGGGGCTCTGGGGAGACGAGATAACATGAGGCCAGGATCACTTTCCTAATCGTTCATGAGACTTTCTCCCAGGCAGCACGCCTTCCCCACTCCAACTCTCAGGCAGGACGCCTCTCCCATCCTAAACTCCCCAGCGGAACCTCCCTCACACCGCAACTCCCAGATAAGATGTCTCTCCCAACCCAACTCCCCGGTCAACTACCCTCCCTCCCCCCAGAGTGTAGTACCGCTCCCCACCCACACTATCTCTGAGGCAGGCTCTCGTGGATGGCACTATCTGGGTCATCGATGGCCCTGGCCAGCAGGGGTGAGCGCCACCGTGTCGCTAGAGCTGTATCAGTGCCATCCACCAGCGGCACTGTAACAGTGCTACCCACCCACGGCACTGCGTGGCACTGCAGGATATGCAGCTGTATTTTTCGACTTACTCCCACCTCTGCCAGGGCATCTCACTGCTGTATCTCCCGAACCCTTTCCCTCAGGTTATGCATCACATAAATGCATCATCTTCCGGCCCGTCCCTAAGGCTATACATCATGCAGTTGTATCCCACTCTCCTTTTCCCCCAAAGGCCATACATCATACAACTGTATCTCTTCCCACCGCGAGCCAAAAGGAGGCAATTCCGGTACAGCGGACGGTGACCAGATGATAGAAGCAAAGGAACAGAAACGAAAATTGATAAGCACAAATAGAATAGAGTGAACTGTATGAGAGAAAACCTCTTTTTTTCTGACTACGAATCATTAGAATGATTTAGATCACAATCAATGGATATAGTTTATTTAGGACGGGGATAAACGTAAAGTTCTATAACTGCTATATTAGAGAGAGAGAGAGAAAGAGAGAGAGAGAGAGAGGAAGGGTGTGGGCTCTCTCCCTACCCCCACCACCATCAACATGACAATGGCCTACATATACGTAACACACCTTCCCCCCCCCCTTTTCCCACTACCCCCCTTCCCCCATCCCACTACCCCAGGCATACGAAACCGTGCTAGTCAGACAGGCGGTCGGACACCTGCTCTGGACGTCCGCATCCCCTGCTGTGCACCTGCTATACCCCATGGTACACTGTAACACCTGCTATACCTCTGGTATACTCAAACACCTGCTACACCCTCGGTATACTTCAAAACCTGCTATATCCCTTGTATACTGCTGCGCGTGCTATAACTCTGGTATTCTGTAATACCTGCTATACCCGTGATATACGTAAAACAAGTGTTATACTCCTAGTACACCTCCTAGTACACTGCCGTACCTGCTATAACCCAGATATACTACAACACCTAGTATACCCTGGTATACATGAACGTTACAACTGTCATATTCATCTTAAGTCACGCTTGTCACGAACATTCTTGGTATACATACACATCATTTTCCCATCATTCTTAAAGTTACATTTGTTAGATTTTTATGTGTTAATATGGTTAGGAGTTTAAAGACTTTTCAGGTCGTATTCTGCTTGAATATTTCAATAGACACTGCCAGAGAGGGAGAGTCGTGCCCAGTCGAAACTAGAGACGAAAACCAAGATTGGAGAGAGAGAGAGAGAGAGAGAGAGAGAGAGAGACTGTGGGGTGGTTCTGTCGTTTGAACATAGAAACAACTTTACTACCAATGACGTCATGTCTACCGTGTTTACCGAGTCATTGCCAGGGCTTGTCGCCGACAACCCGGTCAGTTGTAACCTGGACACCACAACAGCCACCATGAATCGACAAGAGGAGAAAATCTTTCAACGTGGCCAAATTATCGGCATGAGACGGGCAGGCATGTCAACTGCTGCCATTTCGACAGAGCTGGCCATCGCCAAGTCAACTGTGAGGCGTTGGTGCAAGAGATGGGAAGAGACAGGAAATGTGAAAGATGAAGCACGATGTGGAGGACCCAGGAAGACCAGCCCTGCTGACAACAGAGCGATCCTGGAATCAGCAACACGGTCTCCATTAAAAACTGCAGTTGCTATACGAAATGAGCTGCAGCTGCAAGTGTCGGCAGGAACAGTTCGGAATAGACTGCACGAGGCCGGGATTCATCACAGGACGCCAGCAGTGAAGGGCAAGCTTACAGATCAACATCGGGCGGCAAGACTACAGTTTGCTCAACAGCACATCGATGATGGGCTCGATTACTGGGGGCGAGTAATCTTTAGCGATGAGAAGACCTTCGCTTCAAACACCCATGGTCGTCTCCACTGCTGGCGCCGAGACAACACCCGATACGACCGCCAGAACATCTACGAGGAGGGTAGAAGCGGCCACGTCACCTGTAACGTATGGGGATGGATCCACCTGCACGGAGTAGGGGAGCTGACTGAGATACGAGGACGTTTCACTGCAGAACAGTATATCGAGATCTTGGAGGAGGTGATGGTCCCCTCAGTACGCGCCATGGCCCTGCCCTATCCTGAGCGGATAATATTCATGCAGGTAAACATACTTTCTGCTCCTGTTTCATTGTTATTTGGTTAAGGTCATTATGCATTAATCTGAGAAATTGTCTTACATTGTCTGCACATAAATGGAACAGTTTGACCTGTATTTTATAAGTTATGCATTAACTCCCTGTCAATCAATGAAGTGATGTATTCTGTCGTAAAAGTTCGTGGGGGTTGGTGTGCGTGTGGGCCTGTGCAGTCTCCGCCCCTTTCTGGATGGCGAGTCTTGTTTATACCGACGTGACAACGCAAAACTAGGTCTTTCATTAGTCAGACAGAATAATGTTTGTCAACCAAATGTTGGTCGTTATCATCTCGTTGCACATTCAATGTTGTATGAGAAGAAAACAACGAGCCCCTGTGATTTTTAAACAGTAATTAAGCAGGGGAGCAGAGGCGACGGCAGTGGGCTAGGTGCATCCAAACTAGTTTATAATATGCTTCGTATACACCTAAATAGCTCGGTAAGCCATTAAGAATAATAAGACACGTCGTGTGTGTGTGTGGCCACAGAGAATAGAACGGTCATTATAATATATATGTATATATTTGTGCACGATAACTGTTCCATCCACACTGCAAGAATAGCTCTGTAAACCATTAAGAGTAATAAGACACATTTTGTGTGTCTGTGTGTGTGTATATAGGCCAGAGAGAATAAAGACCGCCATTATGATAAATTATGTATGCCGTATATTTTTGCAGGATAACTGTTCCATCCACACTGCAAGAATCGTCCGCACATGGTTTGCTGAGCAGGGCGACATCGAACTCCTGCACTGGCCAAGCAAATCGTGTGATCTAAATCCCATAGAGAACGTATGGGGCAACATTGTCAACACGTGGGTGGAGGGCCAGGAGCGCACTCGAGAACGCGTTCTCCAGCACACCATGGCGGAGTGGGAGATGTTCCGGCGCAACCAACAAACTATATATAATCATGTAGCGTCCATGCAAAGCAGATTGCAAGATGTTATTGCAAATAATGGTGGTTGGACAAAGTATTAGGGATAAGTATTAAGTCCAACAGCTGTAGCATCATTAATTACATTTGCTTAATGTATTCTTCAATTAATAAATTTACATCAGATCCCAGGATGATCAGCGTCAAGGTCTCTATGATCTGTTTGGAAGCGCACGCTTCCTCGGTAAAGCAAACACAAACATTGTATAGTAATCATACACAATTACCCTTAACGTTAATACTGTTATCCTTCCCATTGCGGTAAATATCGCAACACATTTCTTTACACCTGTTCTCTTTTTCCAGCCTTAGTGATGTAGCTTCTGGGAAAAAGAACTAAGCCTTGAAGGAAAAACTTTCACTCATGTTTTTCTTCTGTTGCTACTCTTAGAACGTGGTGGGTGATACGGTAGACTCTGAGTAGAGGATGGGAGTTTCTTTAACTCCTTCGTTTATAGGTCATAAAAGTGTCAATACAGGATCCTTGATGGGAAACTGTGGGAAAATTGTCTGGCGTTGTTACTTTATGTTAGCCTGCCGCGTGAGTCTCCCAGAGTTAAGGTCGCCAGGCACTGTACTGCAGTTTTTGGACGGGGATTACTGGCTATATCGGGACCGGAGAATGAAACGAAACTTACCGTTCTGTGTTTCATTATCTGAACGAGTCTTTGTAGTCTGAAACCTCATATGTCCACTGCTGATACTTCTGATGGAAACCTAACAGGATTTTCCTTATTTTATGTAAAAATTCATGAACTCTGGAAACAAGAACATAGGGTGAACACTAGAGATAAGAAAAGCCTCAAGTGAGTTGATGTTGTAAACTTCCGTGACATATGTACGTGATATCACACGACGATCTTACCCTTAAGCACGAGTGTACGACCCTTGAGCACGGTGATATGACCCTTGGATATGATGGAGTGATCTTCAACCTAAGCCGTGAGGATGGCTTATCTGTTATCACTATTAGATAATCAGGCATTAAAACATTGAAACAAATAGATATAAGACTAATGGCACTTATGTATTATCTATTACTTTGATAAAATTTGTAAAGCAGGATAACTGACATAAAGAGAAATTATGAGACGCGATAATGGATGACATACGGTATCGAGATAAAACTAACAGACTCAGAACAATGGTATCCTGGAGTGAGAACCAAGACCAGTGTGGTATGGAGGCGACCCAGTTTAGCAACATATTATGTTATGAGAGTTGGCTTGTAAGTGATGGTTGTCCTTCAGTTAGTACATATATCGGAATACAACTTAACTTATCCTGACAACAGCTTGAGTATTGCCTCCAAGATAAAACGGTACAGCCAATTGGTTTATGTACCTAATGATAATAACAAATGGAAGTTGTCTAATGACATATTATGCAAGAACAGAAACCTGCTTATACCACGCTACTTCGTGGTTGCACACACGCTAAAAAATGTATCTTCCCGGATGGGTCCGATGAGTTTCGAAATGATCAATACGACTCGTGTTGTCTCGATAGAGATGGTAAGCGTGAATGTGAGACACATTTCCTAATAATTGTGGAAGCTACAATCTATAGTTAATTCCATCGAAATATGGAATCATTATAACATTTATTATGACAAATGACAGAAAATGTTGCCAACAATCGATATATTACGATATCAAGAAAGCATGGCTACCAATGCGTGGCCAAACCAATATTTCTCAAAATCTTTCATCTATCGTGTTGTATTATTTCACAAAAAAATATAGAATACTTTTACCGTGTGTACAATAATCATATATTACAACATCAGCAAATTTTCATAAGATTTTCCCCAATATAAGACTTTTCTCACAACCACCTCGACCGATGGTATTACCCTTACCTGCCAGGAAAATAAATGCAAGTCCAAAAATTGCTACACATTATCGACCTGTCCGATATGTCTAACGTGGTGAGTATTAAGGAGGTGAGGCTCAAGGCAATATTCCCGGCAGTGACCTCTTAAATCTTCTCTAAACGGTTCTTGACGGTATGTATCCACGCTATCCCTTAAGTGAATTTCCGAGTGGGTAATGTGGCCGCTGAAATCTACTACAAATATTAATGATTACATATTCTTATCTAGACGTAATAGTTCTTTCTTTCAAATATAAACAGCTATTTGTTACTGAAACTAAGAGTAAATTGTGTTGAATGATTTATCAAAGTCTGAGTCCCGAGTTGACTATTCTTTCGGCCTTTGAGAAGTAATCTTGTTTGAATGTTTGTCAAAACAGAATGTTATGATAACTCAATACTTCTCGTATAAAGCTCGTAATAGCATAGACAGTTCGAAAACGTGTGCTGGAGGTATATTTGTCCTTGACAAACGTTTATGTACTTAATACAGAGAAAGTTAATGGTTCATTCAGTAACCAGACTGAGTTCGACAGCAACAGGGATGCACCAGATACTTTCCATACAGTTCGCTGATCAATTTCAAATCCACAAACATCGGGATCAAACAAACAGAAGTCTATACACCCACCAACAACCTTGATAAGGAACACCTGTTCAGGTTCAAGAAACTACAATGCACAGACAGACCTGGAAATCATGGGAAAACCTGGTGCTGACCCAATAACTATCAGAAACGGTTCATGGTACCTCGAGACCCCACGTATATCTGATGAACTACTCCATAAAAGCAGTTAGAACACGCTTTCCAAAGTCAGAAACTTGGCAGAAAGGTTTACACGAGCCATTTACTGTTTGAGAAGTCAGCGGGAGTCCGGGCAAGGAGAGCTCACGCACGAACCGGCAGACTCTTGAGGAAAAACCCCAACAGAAGTGGAAGGAAACAGTACAATGATTGGTTCATTGCCTTTACCTCCTCCTGAACCTTGCTTGATATAACACCAGGCTTTGTCACACACCACCTCATGAGTCTTCCTTTGAGCCTAAGTTAAAGTTGTCACCCATATAATGATAATATGACGCTACCCATTACATTATTTCATATTTAATTCTCCTGGACAATCCTAACACGATAATGGCATTAGGCAAAAGGATCAGAAACAAGATCGACGTCTCATTATACCCATCACTGTACATATCACATTCAGTTTACGCGTTTTCTGAGGACCATAGACATGTTATGTTCTGTGGTAAGACGTTGGGGAACTTCAGCGGTTCTACACACAGGAATACATAAAGAAGTATATACTTACACACACACACACAAACACACACACACACACGGAATGATGTTCTAGTTCATAATTCTCTAAAGAATTTCATGAATTACAGCTTACAGAAAGAAATATCAGTAAAGGAACAATCAGGATGGTATATGAGAGAGTGAAACAAAATCTTTTTAGGGACAGTAAAATTCTGGTGATGGGAAACAGAGGGACACAGACACACGCGTTCCTGAGAAGAAGGAATAGCAGCAGAAATAACAGAGGACGCTGAACACCGTGACTGGGGTCCTACACTAAGGCCCAAGTGAGGCTCCCCGGCAGGCAGGGAGAAGGTCAGGGTTCCTCAAGGAATCTGGTCATCCCCTCGGTCTTGCCACTCAAGCAGTCGCAACACTGATGAGTCATTTACAGGTGGGGAGGTGTACAATGTGACTGTACACTGTGAGCACTGTCCACCCCGAGAGTTCCTCGCTGGTTGTTGATGTACCTTCTCTCAGGGTGAAGGTGCTCCTCTGCTTTTCTGTAATGGGTCTTCTCTCTCCCTGACTGTGGATGTGTTCTCTCTTCCTCAAGTCTACTGTTTCTCCTGTTTTTAGCTGTGTTTTATTCCTTCTAAGCCTTATTGTTCTTCTTTAGCTGTGGTTGCATGTTCTCTACCCCTGCGGCCGGATGTTCCTCTCTAGCTGTGGTGGCATGTTCCCTCCCCCTGAGGCTGGGTGTTCCTCTTTAGCTACGAGTGCGGGTTTTCTTTACCTAAGGAAAACTCGTCTTTCCTATCTATAACATTATAGTATCGTTTTCTCCCTGCGGACTGACATACCTTTAAGAAAGAAAGTGTGTGTTCTCGCTCCTTGATAACGCATGTTCCTCCCTGGATTTTGACGCCTATATTCTGTAGATGGATTTCCTTTTCTCTAATCAAATATACCCTCCCAGCTGTGGTTATGGCCAAGTTTTCCTTTTTATGCTTCATGAAATATTAGCGTCTGTCTGTGGTGTCTGGTGTCACACAATCTATGACAGATGAAACATTCTTCTCCTGGTGCTGGTCATTTTCACTCTATGGATCTTCCTAAATTTTGTTCTGTTGATGAACAATATTCCTTAATGATTAAAGTTGTAAGCTATTTTTCTCTGGTTGATATTTCTCACAGACGGTGGTTGAGTATTCCTCAGTGACTTTGGTCGATCATCCTCTATGGCTGCAGTTGAACATCTGTCGGTAGTTCAGGTCATCTGTTCCTTTCTAGACGATACCCATCTCTGAAAATCCGAATATCTGTGCATCTCTGAGGCCAGGAAAAGCACAGTAAAGCAGTAATCCAGGTCAACTTGCTGATGGGAAGCGATAAGAATAGTAGCTGGCCAGAAACTTAACCAACAGTGAAGGAATTTTATTCATAGGATTCACCGATTTATGCATTTCCCACTGCAAAGCTGAACCACAGACTTGCGCCCCAGCGTTTAAGTCCAGATGTAGAAGAACGAGGACCACGAGTAAGAAGATCCCACATGAAGTGTTTCTGAAGGAGGTGGTGATATTAATCCCAACAGGCACTGGTGTCAAGGAACGATTGGGCACACAAACTGGTACAGCAAACGAGAATATACTAACACACGCAGGATCAGCGACAAGACACGGATAAAGAAATTTTGAACTACGAACGACAGATTACCAGATTAGCCACACGCATAAAACATCAAATAATGCAGAAACACTAAGACGGTACGAAAGAAAAGCTGCATTGTCCATAGCAATACAGCTGGAAAACGCAGGCTGCTACATCTATACACAGACCGTATACAAGCCGATACTACTGCACGGGATGAGACACACAGCTGTTACTACAAAAGACAAAAAAAAAAAC
>JAUUDW010645661.1:0-10789 GCA_032361385.1 Panulirus guttatus | reverse complement strand
GACATATGGAACGAATGAGTGAGGAAAGGCTGACAAAGAAGATATATGTTTCAGAGGTGGAGGGAAGAAGGAGAAGCTGGAGACCAAATTGGAGGTGGAAGGATGGAGTGAAAGGGATTTTGAGCGGTCGGGGCATGAACATACAGGAGGGTGAAAGGCGTGCACGGAAGAGAGTGAAATGGAACGATGTGGTATACCGGGGTCGACGTGTTGTCAGTGGACTGAACCAGGGCATGTGAAACGTGTGGTGGAAGGGTCTGTGGGGCCTGTATGTGGATTGGGAGCTGTGGTTTTGGTGCATTACACATGACAGCTAGAGACTGAGTGTGGGAGAGTGTGGCTTTTTTCGTCTGTTTTCTGGCGCTACCTCGCTGACGCAGGAGGTGGCGATGCTATTTCCTGTGGGGCGGGGGTAGCTTCGGGAAAGGATGGAGGCCAGCAAGTAAGAATATGTACATGTGTATATGTGTATATGCATGTATATGTATATGTATGTATATATGTATATGTTGGTATGTATATCTATATATATATGTATATGTTGGTATGTATATGTATGTATTGTGCGTATATGTGCATGTATGTATATATGTCTATATGAGTGGGCGGGTCTTTCTTCGTCAGTTTACTGGCGATACCTCGCTCCTGCGGGAAATAGCGATGAAGTGTAATAAAATAAAATAGAAAAAATAAATATATAATGCAATATCTACTATATCTCTTTTTTATAACAATAATGAAACAAGACAAGACAGTGGTTGGTTGAATTATGGAATCATATTTTGACGCTGTGTTGCTAATTCATAACGTCACTGTTCACTCTCGAGGGGGAGAGATAGGGAGTGAATGTGATTGTGAAGGGCGAGGGAGCGTCTGTGTATGTGAGGGAGGGAGGGAGGTATAGTTAGCCGTGACGCAGCCGGGGTGAAGCGGAACACACACACACACTTCAATTATTTAAATGCAAGTCGCTATTTCTCGCGCCGGTTGCTACCAGAATGTCTTGTGAAGCACGAAGGCATCCGTGAAATGCTGTGTGTGTGTGTGTGTGTGTGTGTGTGTGTGGCGGGAGGGGGGGGAGCAAGCCTTCTTACTGATTCATAACTGCGTAAAGTGGACCACACGGATGTGGGTGGCATAGGCCCTTGCTGTTCCATAGCTTTGCTCTGCTACCACAGCTTTCTTTTGAGGGCTCTATTTCTGTCCTCCATATACATCTTTATTAATGTGTTCATACCTGTGTTTACGGTCGACAGTGATGTTGTATGAGTATCGCGCTGTCCTTCCCCCTGTCTTAAGAGAAGGTGTGTTGTCCCATATCTGAGCGCGTGGGTCTCGACCCATGAACACGACTTTATGACCCGAAGGTGTGGTGAGCAGACCCCTCAGGATCAAGTCAAAGGCCAGATCATTCATACCCAGGAGTCGTTCCGTCGAGCTCGAGGGTCGTGCCTTCCTGATCAAGGGTGAGAAACGCCCGTCAGGTCGTCCCACCTACTGACCAGTGACTCATGTGTCGGCGATCGTCCGACTGTGCCGCAGGGGAGGGTACAGATCCGGCTATGGTAGACAACACTTATGACACAGATCCACGTGACAGACAACCACATCATGACCGACAGCCTCATATGACAGAGAATCACATATGACAGACAGCTACATATGGCAGATAACCTCATATGGCATACAGCCACATATGACAGACAACCACGTATTACAGAAAGCTCACGTATTATTGGTACATGACACAGCGACGTTTGACAGACAACTTAGCATAGGGCAGACACCCCGGGTATGACAGTCACCCCACATATTGGCAGACAACCTACATGACAGTCACCCAACGCATGACAGAGAACCACGTACGGCAGATAGTCATGTGGGATCAATACGGCAGGAGGCGCTGGGGTCGGCAGCAGCGGTAGCGTGGTTGTCACGGCCAGCACGTGTGTCCACTCCAGACTCGGCCTGGCTTTGTTTATTGCAACGCCCTCGTGCCCTTATAGGTAGCTCCAGCCTCTGTGTATGTGTGTGTGTGTGTGTGTGTGTGTGTGTGTATCATTAGGTATTTTTACTGTATGGGGTGTGAGTTTTATGGTACTGGTGGGGGCCCATCTCTTGAATATTAAATGCTATCGTACAACATTTTAAAATTTTGTATGAAGTCAGAATTCACAGTTTTTTTCATTTTATTCGCTGTTCTTACATAATTATGAAAGTATATCTTTACATATTTTCTAATAGATTTCTTGTTAATTTCACGTCATGATCTCTGGTTGTTTTATCTTTGTGTCTTTCGAAAAACTGTTTTCTGTTGACATTATCAGATTGGTTTGAAAATTTAAAGGTTGAAATCAAATAACCCCTTACTCTTCTCTCTTCTCTGGCGGAAACTTTGTGGCTTCTATTCTTTCTGTGTAACTCGACTTTTTTTTTTAATTCTGGTACCATTATTGTTGTCTTCCTCTGGACTTTCTCTATCAGTTCCTTTTGTTTCGTTTAGCGTGATCACTTTACGGGAGAAGCATCGTCTGGTTTTGGCCTGATGCAGGATATGGACTTGCTGGGTATTCCTGTGCCCAGCGCCAGTGGGCTGGAAGGCGGTTGTAGTATCTGCTAAGAGACAGTTTGTCTCTTATAGTCCTCGTGTGGTGGGGCTCTGGCGACAGGTTAAGGACAGGGTCGGCTCCCCGGTCGCTCCCACACACAGGTACCTGCAGCCTATTTCCTGCTAGATAATATTCATATCGTGACCTTTCACTGTATCCCATCCTAATTGCTACGTATTTACTTGGGTTGAATTTCTTCAGCCATTTATCAGACCACCTTTGGAGATTGTCTAAGTTCCATTGTAATTTGATACAATCTTCCTCACTCTTTACTTCCCTAATAACTTTGGCATCATCTGCAAACGTATTCGGGAATGAGTTCTGTCCTTTTGACAAGTCATTTATATAAATCAAGAAGAGCAGTGATTCGAGGGCTGAGCCGTGCGGCACATCGTTGGTGACCGCAACCTATTTTGACATGTGTTCTTTGGTTCCTTCCACTGAGGAAATGTTCTGTCCATCGAAGAGTCTACCTGAAGATAATGTTTCCTTACCATCTTCCTGTAGTGCAGGGTCAAGTAGTCTCTGGCAGTCCAAATCCATCCAGCCTTTTCGTGTGTGTAAAACAGAGCTCACTCTCGTAGAAGTCTACGAGGCTTGTAATTGCTTGACCTTTCCATGAATCCGTGTTGGCTGTCGTTAAGGTAGTTTCTCCTATTGCAAATAGTCATCTATTTGCCTTCGGACTGGGTAACCACATACCACACCCTTCAGAAAACCTGGTCTGTTGTTCAGCGCAACCTCCCGGTCTCCATTCTTAGAAATAGGCACTTTACCTTCCTCTAGTGTCAAGCCTGTCAACCGTATCTCCTAACTTCTTGAGCACACAGGGAGGAACTTCAAGTGGGCCATGAGCCTGATATGGGTCAATTGCCCTGTAATACGTACTTGTCTTTTCCAGATAATTCAGTGCTTTTGAAGACCCCTCTCTGGTGTTGGGGTGTAGTGTCTTCCACTGTGGAAACCTGTCATTCAGTTGACCACATGTCCTTACATCATCTTCTACAACTCAGACACAAACAGATATAGAGATCAGCTGCTCTCTAACTGACAATTTATTCCTGATGAGTTTCTGGAATGGTGTGGATTGTCTCCTGCCTTTTCCACAATGTTCTTTTTACAGTTTCTCGGTTTCTCATTTCTTCTCCTACTGTACCCATTCCTTGTCCTCCTATACCTTTCAACTGCTGACTAGCTGTAGTGCCGCCTACATATACTCCACAGTACATTCTTAATTTCTTTCGCCTTGTGAAATGTATTACTGAAGCAGATCTCTCCTTGTGTTAGCCCTCTTTGTATCAGCAGCTGGAGGTACCCATGTGTCCTCTCTTTCGTTGAAGATATCCAAGAACTTTCCGTACCAATGACCTCTGTCGTGGCTACTAAACTCTTCATTTCCCAATTCATATTTTCACAGATTTATTGTTTAGAGTAGTTTCCACGATCACATCTCCTCCTCGTGTCTGGTTTCATTTCTGTTCTTATCATGTCTTCATTCGCTACATAATCAGACTCGATCATTACATGATAACTTTCTCGTGTTGGCGTAACATGTATGATATTCTGAGTGTTCATGTTACTATATGTAAAGGTAAGGTTTAGTGATGATGGCATATCAACCCCTCATATTCAAGTGTTCTCACTGACGGGCTGATTCCTCTATACACACTCTTGCAAGTTGTCTCTCTGAGAGGATCCAAAGTATCCCCGTCTCTCGTTCTGTGATTAAAATTCACAGTTATTGGAAGGTTTCCATTTCTCATCAATACATGCTTCATTGCTTTATTTACCTTTCCGATTGTTCATGCTATTGTTATCTTTGTATCGTTGTTCATGTTCATTAAAATGATTAAAAGTGTCATCACTGCTCTATACGTACGTCTGTCCTTCACTGGTCTTCCCACTGCGTACTCGTGGAGTGGGCCATCCATCAACGTTTCTTAAAACTTCATCTTGTCCCTAATAAAGAGGGCCAATCCCCTTCCTCCTTTGTCTTCCCATGCCCTCCTCTCATACATCCCTGTAATTACTCACAGGTAATTATTTGTACAGTTGAGGGAGAGAGTTCTACACTCTTGAGGCCTTATTCATGGACCTGGCTGTGTGTGTGTGTGTGTGTGTGTGTGTGTGTGTGTGTGTGTGTGAACTAGGCCGTGTGTGGACCTGACTGTGCGTATGGACCTGACTGTGCGTATGGACCTGACTGTGTGAGGGTAAACTATGTTGACCTGGACCAGGTTCTCTGAGGGAAGACTAGACCTGGCTGTGTGAGGGGAGAGTGTGCAAATGGCGGCATCGAGCGACGACCAAGGGGTCAGGCTGGAGCGTGAGGCAGTGTGTGTGTGGCACGCCTCACCGTGTGCATGACTGGCCGGTAATGTGGTGCCAGGGGCGGCATGTGATGGCCGATCAACAGGTCAGGCAACATCGACTCTCATTTCCCTCCTTCCAATCCCTACAAAAAAGAAAAACACCTTTTCACGTGCTCTTTCCTCGTATGTCTTTGCCCAAAGAAAATCCCACCTTTTTCTTTTCTTTTCTTTTCCTTAACCTGTGTGATATAGGAGAGCAGAAGGTGGGCACTTGGCGGTGCTACTGGTAATGGGGGAAGGGGGGGGGAGGGGGCATGAACCAACCCGACTTGCATTAACACATTGGGCCTTCACCCTAGAGGCCCCCCTTCTCCCCGCCCCCACCACAACACTCTAACTACTCCCCAGGCGACCTGAAGCCTGCGATTAGTACGGCCTGCGGATTACACCAGGCACCAGGTTAATCCCCAGGATTACTTAAAGCGATAATCCCTGCACTCCTCTGCGTGCCTGACTAGTCTTTTGTGTTCATTTAATCGTTTGGAAACTATTTCCATAATTAGAAGGTTGGATCGATCTTGCTTACTGTGGCCGGAGTCCGCGCCGCAGCAGGAAGATATTTCTGCGTTTAACCAGTTCGGTCGTTACTGTAAATGTCGCCGTGTCTGGAGTGGGAGTAGGCCACCGACTCAGTGTACCGGGGCCCACGTGGACACAAGGATCTTATATTGCTAAGGGAATCAAACAAATGGCCCAAAATATCCTTTAAGACATTCAGTATCAAATGAGCAGCCTTTTCCCGTGGGTCGCTCCTGAATGTCAGATGTGTGCATTTGATATTCAAATGGAGTGATTGTGTTCTTGTTGCGACTATTTTTAGATTCCAGCTGGTGCACGGGGCGTATGCGAACAGATAGAGAGATCGTCTCCGGGCTTCCAAGTGTTCAACATATGGCGAGCCTTTCTGTATGTTGCTTCCTGGCGGGTGGGAAGAATGGTGGAGACGCAGTGAAGTCAGGTGGAACGGCTGAATCTAGCCGATAGACGAGTGTCCCGGGACGGTCGTGGGACCTGTTGTTTCCTCTCCATGTTAGACGCGATGACCATCATCCCTGTCATCGCGATGCGTCGCCAGGACCACGCCTTGCCCGTAGCCTTGAAATTATTTGACAGTTCGGTAAAGGAAGAATATAAGGATAGTTGTTAGTAGTAATGGGATGGATATACGGGCCATTGGTGATGACCAGAGGCTGCCTACCCGGACGACGGGTGCCTGTCTCAAAAGCCAGCCCCAGTCTGTTCTGTCCGTCTTGTGTTATAAGGTGGACGGGAGGTGCTGTTGGGACGCTCCTGGATATGGTGTAAAGGAGGTTTTAAGTTCCGGACTGCAACACATTTTTCACAGAAATGGCGAAGTGACGGCAGTTTGGGGGCCTTTTATTTGACCCGTTTTTGCCGTGGCGGACGAGAGGCACAGTGACCCTGCGAGGCCGTCGTGGGCAGGGCAGGAGAGCCCGGCACCGCCGCCCTGGCAAGACTAGAAAGTTTTCCCGTGAGAATATATGTCATCATTATCATGCTGGCCGCCACCCCTCCCCTCCGCTCCGTGCCTGCTCCTCTTCCTTCCATTTCTCCTCTTTTTTACTTCCTCCTCTTCCTCACCCTTGTTTATCTCTCTGGTCGTCGTCCTGTCAGTTGTAGACCCAGGGCGCCTCGGCTGGGGAGCGGAGGGATGGCACTCCAAAGGCTGTCTGAGACAGGTGACGCCATCTCCACATTTAATGTCATCTCGGTAATTGTCTTATTGATCCCATCCCGTCGCTCCAGCTTGGTATCCGGGACGCAGCACACGTCTCTTCAGTACTCACCCCACCAGTTGAAGAAGTTCTGATCTTCACAATGAAGATTATGTGCATAACTGTGTCACCTTTTTTGTACCGTGCGAAACAAAAAATTATTTTTTATATGGAACGACGAGAGATAAAAAGTTATGAGGTCTTTCGTTAGCAATATGGCGCAGACGGCTGTAGGAGTTATGTAAGTGGGTTGTGGCTGTGGTCAGGAGCGCTGACCACTCGCTTTGGGTCAGGTTTATGGGGTTGCGCCGGACATGGTGGCAGGAGGGACGCGTCTGCTGGCGATTTATCTATCGGTTGCTGGCCATAGGCAGGGCTGCTGGCCGCCGCCACCAGGCACACACGCTTATCGCATGTGGCTGTAGTGTTGTCCAGCAGCATCTGGTATTGTGGTACCGGGCCAGCCCTATCCTCTCCCTGCTGCTGGGTGGCACCAGGGAGAGACTCAAGCCTTTCCCTGCCCGTAAGCGGTACCAGGGAAGACCTTAAGTCAGAATGGATCACCACAGATTGTACCGAGAGTTGGTCCCTCTAGGAGAAGGTGACGCTGCGTCGCCTGGCAGTTGAGGTAGTGTTCCCCGCCCGTCCAATTCATCTTGTCAATCGATTTCTGTTGACTCCGGCTGTTCCATACCGAAAGAAAAGTAAAATAAAGTTTTTTCCTTTTCCGATACTGACAGTGAGTTATGAGCGGGGCCTGTGAACCGAGACGTTTACCTGGAACTTGTATCAAATGTTTCAAAGCTCAGACTGTTTCATTTCGCTCACGAATTCCCACGAGCACCAGAGGCGTTTGTCAGTCATACAGATGTGAATGTTACCCACTTTGTCTCAGAGCTGGGACAGTTCAACCCGTGTGTGCATTTGTCTCCGGTCCAACAGGAACGGTCGTGAATGGTCTTGGGATGTGATGAATCGGTTTTCGTAGTAAGGCAGAGATGGGTGATGTCTAGAGCATAGACGGGAAGGTCTGACTCGTGTTTGTCTGGGGAGTGTCGTTTAAGGTGGCTGTGTTTTTGATGGAGTTGTATTGTGTTCATGTGTACATTGTCTCACATCAAGCCACGAGCCGCTGGCTGGGTGGTGACAACTCCAGGGCAGTACATGTGCTGCGTTGGTCGTAAACTTACGACAGTTCGTCGTTACTGGCCGGCAGAGTAATAATTTACGTAATAAAAGACGTCGTTGAAGAGTTTCGATTAAAGGTATTAATCCAAGCGTCTTGGTCTAGAGTGGAATTGTATTTTTGGGCGAAGGATTTTCGGCATTTCTGAACATCAGTTGGCGGGAGAGAACGTGTACCCGCGTCTGTAGTCGTGGACAGGTCTCGCGTCTTCAGTTGTGGACCTGGCGGTATGCTTCATGGGCTGCGTGTTAGACACCGGGTCCTCCTAACAGGTCAGTGTGCTGGGTACCAGGTCCTGACAGGTTCGTATGTTGGGCCCTAGGTCCTCCAGACGGGTCAGTGTGTTGAGAACTAGGCCCTTCAGTCAGGTCATTGGAAGGGATACCAGGTCCTCCTGACAGGTTAGGATTTGGTGTACCATCCAGCAAGTTGTCCTTATTTTTCGTAAGAAAGAATCATCCCGAAAGGTCCTTATACACACTCTCTCTCTCTCTCTCTCTCTCTCTCTCGTTTGAGCTGGTTCGAGATCGTAGGGGAGAGAGAGAGAGAGAGAGAGAGAGAGAGAGAGAGAGAGAGAGAGAGAGAGAGAGAGACCCAGATGGTGAGAGTTATGGGCTCCTGGAGGGAGAGGAGAGGTGCACGTGGTAGTTACACTGAAGAGCGAGTCATTGTGTGTCACTGTGTGGGAAGTAATCCTGATCGCATAAAACTCGTTGAGCACGGCGGTACGACCTTACAGCACGAGGGAACAACTTTTGAGCACAGCGGTACCACCCTTGAGCACAGCTGTATGACTCTGCCGTACACAAGTACGACTCTTGATCCCAAAGGTACAGACCTTGATCACAGCATTACAACCCTTGACCTCAACGTTATAATCCTTGATCACATCGGTACAACCATGCGGTACAAGCCTTAATATGAACGGTAGAACCCTTGATCTCGGCAACACACCACCTGACCACGACGGTAACGACCCTTAATCACAACGGTGCGACCCTTGACCACGACGGTACAATGCTGAACACTGACTGACCCCATCTTCCCAATGAGGTTGGTCGGTCACTCTCATCCTCGTCTCCACAAAGAAATTCACTCGTCTTCCAGCGTGCCAGGCCACTGACGAACTTCCTCCAGCTGTCACAACACTCCACAACTTACCACCAGTTGTGACGTCATGACTGTCACTGGTCTCACACGGGAAAGGGGGTTAGAGGATACCTGGTGATGGCCAGAAAAAGTTCGTAACTGGGTTGTGTGGCGGGAGAGGGAGGAGACGGCGGGGATATTGGGCCACAGTGGCCAGGGGGATTGAATGTCATCGCCGTGTGTTGTGATTTGAAGGTCAGATGTAATGAGTCAAGAAATAGAATAATAGATTTATCGTATAAAGAGAAACTTATCAATCCCGTTGGGGAAGAAGGTGAGTGAGCGGTTCAGTTTTATTACAAGTTAAGGTGGGTTAATAAGTCTTGGCTCCTGTAAAGCTATGAGGACGTGACCATAGGAGTGATCCCCTTCACGGTCCACGAGATTTTCAACGTAAGTCGACCCTTGGGAGACAAGAGTTTCGCATGTATTTTCCTGTAGGAGGGACCCATCTGTACCTGGCAGGCTGATTAACATAAGAACCCATATCTGGAGTTTTCCTGTATGTAGGGTTGCATTATGGGCCTGTTGTACACACATATGAACTGAGTTCTTTCTTATACAGAACTTCCTCACATACACATCCTCCAGCATGCGACAGTCTCTTGTATGCAGACATGTCCCTGTACACAGATCCCCCTGTACAGAGAACCATCCAGTATTTGCAGCCCTCGTACAGACAGACACCCGTCCTCTCGTGTATCACAGCTTTCACATACACCTTCCCCAGTATTTATACCTGTCCTTCATACATACTGCCTCCTTACTCCAGCCTTTCACTCGGTAGTCAGAGCTGACCCGGTGTTCAGAGCTCTCTCAGCACTGAATGCTCTCGTGTAAAAAGACTTTTCCCCATATACTCAGAGCTGCTGAACATTACCCCAGTAACACTGGTGCGCTTCTCTTCCCCACAGGAACTGGCCTCAACCAACCCGAACCAGCGCAACTGGAAGGGCATCATCATCGCCGTGCTGGTCATCTGCTTCGTACTGGGCATGATCGTGACCTCTGTCCTCCTGCTGACCCCTCCCGACGACGGTCCGAGGGTCAAAGGTCGGAGGTTTGAGCTGGATGACATACTGGGTGACGACTTCAAGATCCACACCTTCAATGGGAGTTGGATATCGGGTTAGTACCGGCTGTGGTGTCGTGTCTCCTTCAGGGATGGTGGGAGGGAGAATAGAGAAGGATGGAAAGAAGGGCTGATGGGAGGGAGGGAAAAGAAGGATGGAAGGAAGGGATGCATAGAAGAGAAAAGAGAAATCAAGGAAATGGCGGACAGATTGGCAGAAAATTTAGAATGAAATATGAAGAAACATTATCCTATCTGATCACCAAGTGCGTTTCAGGTTTGGCTGTTATTCCGTTTCCTTCTTCCCTCGAACGGCTTAGCTCTGGAATAATTCTTCCTTCTCTCGTCTTTCCCTCTGCATATGACCTTCCTTTAAGTCAGGTCTACAGACACCTGCAGAACCCTAATTGATTTTTTTCTTTCTCTTTAAGGGTTTTCTTTAACCCAGGATGGCTTTGATTGGGGCATGCTATTGGCCTCTGCCTTTTTGGTCAATATACGAAAAATTTAAGAAATATTTTTTTCTGTCTCTTGTTTAACACTTTCCTTACAGTTCCTCGAACTGTTGTTTCGTCTCCCGTCACTCTGCTCCGGTCTCATCCCTCCCGTCAACCCCGACCGTAGCCTTAAGTCTTCCCTTACCGGTCGGTTGTGTTGCCGCTGGG
>JAUUDW010645650.1:707-10789 GCA_032361385.1 Panulirus guttatus | reverse complement strand
ACCTATGCGCTCGACCCTGGGCGGCCCGTGAATGCGTCACGGTCAGGGACGCTAACCGCTACACCACAGAGGTCCATTAAGTAGGCTTAAGACCAAGGCAGTAAGTGAAATGCTTATCCAGAGGAGTGGGAATAGTGCTGTCGCTAGTTAAAGAGTGCGGTCTTCAGCTGTTGGTTACTCTTGTGACTTCCGCTAAGAACAAGGTGGCTGTTCTAACACAGGCACTGTAATATTGGTTGAAGGTACCACCATCCAGCCTCCTGGTTGCATGACCTGTGTGTGCAGCCAGATTAGTGCGACCAGTACGAAGATAGCTGAAGTACATTACTCCGTAGGACATCCAGGCGTGAAATGTACACTCTGCTTCATGAGGCGAGTCAGCCCAGTATAGTCATGATTTGGCAGGGGCACTCAGTCATCACTAGTTGTCAGGTGTGCCAGTCCATCCACCCAGCACCTGTTAAGTGGCGGAAAGGAAGCTTGGACGTGGTGGGAGTATGGCATAGAATTGGCATGGACATTACTCACTGCAGTTGGCGGCCATTCCTGACTTTCATTGACTGTGGACCATCGCGATTTGCTGTCTGGCGCCGGCTGAGGTTTCAGACTAGTGCATGCATCATTGAGCAGTTGGAGGCAGTGTTCTGTTAATGTGGGGTGCGAAAGGAGCTGTTAACTGACAACAACACAGCTTTTTGCAGCAAGCTGTTTGCTCAGTTCACCTTACAGTGGTGTATGCACCTCTGTTTTCGCTATGCTCATGTTCCCTCAGAGAATGGCGTAGCTGAAAGGTGCCATCGTATTGTGACAGTAGTAGTAGTAGTTGCAAGGAAGGGCTGTCAGTATTGAAGGCAGTGTACTTGTACAATCTGTTGCCATGGGATGACTGCTTGTGGACAACTGCCCCGGCAAACATGCTTTAAGGTACATGTAGTCGTCGACTTACGACTGCGATCGGTTCCGACAAACCAGTCGTAAGTCGATCTGGTCATAAGTCGACCTATGGTATAATTACCTTAGGTATATTATATGTACAGTTTAATGATATTATAATAATTTTATGTCATATTTTATGAACATTCTTCTTTTCTCATTATTGTTATAATCATTGTATCACCACTGTCTTAGTAGTTATCATCTTTCAACACATTCTACTCAGTTTTGTTTTTTATTATCATGTCGTACGGGAGTGGTTTTAAATGCAGTCAAAGTCTCATAGGTCGTAAGTCGACAACTACCTGTACTTCATCAGAGTTCACGGAGTGGACCCCTATGAGGTGGATGAACCAGATGTGAACAGCCCTTATCGAGCTGGAGATGGGGTGTGGGTAAGGCCGCCCAGTGTTTGATGCAATGAACGGCACAGAAGAGGCATCATCACAGGGATGGTGTCTGAGCACACTGTTGAAGTCGACAGTGTTTCCCGCCACATTCGAGATCTTTGCCGCTACGCCCCATTGGAATATCAGAGTAAGGCCTTCACTACAGACAGTGAGGATGAGGAACTTCTAACTCTTCCTGCCCAGGTCGATGTGGGAGCACTGACAGACTTAGGAGACAAAAGGGATGAGCCTGAACAATAGATGGCGCTGTTCATTTCCTGACTCCATGAGCCATGTAGGTCGGAGTGACATCAGCTGCTGGTGCTGGGGGATGAGCGAGGCAACTGCTAGGCTGGGGTGGGGAGATGGGGAGTTGGCACCACCACTATCTTCTGGCCCCTGAGTGACTTTTCTTGAGTCCTCCACCATCAGGGTAGCTGCTGGCAAGCCCTTTCAGAGTGATGACAGCATCATTATGGTGCCCTGAGTGCAAGCAGTGCTGCAAGTTGTGTCCATCGCGTATCAGGGTAATTGTGACTGTTACGAGCAGCCAGTGGTCAATGCTGTGGTTGTCCGGCAATTCTTGTGTTGTGTGCACCCAACTGTGTACTTGTGTCTTTTTCACTTATTCTTTTATTGTTAATAAAGGGCAAGCAAGAGCACATTTTCATTTCTGCCTTATGCTATCTAGGCAGTATGTAGGGACAAGGTGCCGAATATTACTGTGACTTAAAGTTGATCCCCGAGTATGGCAGCAGTGGTAAGCAGTTTATGGTGGAGTGGCTTGAAAAGCTGGAACTTACGTGCAAGCCACGAGGCGTCAAGGATGTGGAAAGCATCATTTCTCTGTGCCTCACTGGGGGCACCTTTGCGGTGTACCTGCAACTGGCCAAGGCGGAGAGGAATAAGTATACGAAGGTGAAGGAGGTGCTGCCAACTGCTTTTGCTATTGATCCGTATGTGGCCTATGAGCAGCTAGTCAGCAGGAAGTTGCATACCAGAAAGTCACCAGATGTGTACTTGGCCGAGCTGCGGTGCCTGGCATCCCTGTTCAGCGGGATGACTGACAAGGCCCTTGCCTGTGCTTAAACGGCTGGACTTCTGGAGAACATCCACCAGCTGCTCAGGGCAGGGTTACGCATGGAGGCTCTCGACTTGGACCAGATTCTGGCACAGGTCAAGGCAGTCATCAGGGATGACTACCCCTTTGGGTTATCAGAGGCGTGCCTTGCCGCCACAGAATCTGGCGCTGTGCAATGTGTCTACCATGACACAAAGTTGCTATGTTTGCGATGGCCCAAATCACCTTGCCAGGGGCTGCTTAGCTCACTGTCAGAATAATGCCTTGGTTGGAGAAACACAACGGAGTGTTAGGCGTCACCCTCAGCATTATGTGAGGTGTTACCAACGTGGTAATTTGGGCCACACTGCTTCCATGTGTTTGTGAAACGAGCAAGGAGGGAAGGTGTCTGTGCCAGCCTCCTCTTCCTGCAGTGAGTGAGGCATTATCCAGTGTTATGGTGAGTGTGGACGGCATTCAGTGTTGCTTGTTGGTGGACTTAGGGTGTTTGTGAAACATTGCCCATATCTCTTGCTGCAAGACATGGAAGAAGGGTGTCGTCACCATGATTACATTGAGTAGGGCAGAGTGACGGTGCAAGGGAACAGGCATCATACACCTCCAACTTAGCCGCAGAGCTTCTGCCACTTGGTTTCACGTTTATCCTTAGTATAGATTGTATCAAGGCACTCATAAGGGTTACAGTTAATGTTCAAGGTGGTGTGCAGTTTGAAGTCCCTTCAAAAAGCCAAATGCACTCATATGTTGATGATTCAACACTGCATTCCCCCACATCCTTCAATTCTACTTCTTCTCTCATTCAATCTACATATAGTCTCAATGCAACTTCCTAAATAAACTCTGACTTGGACAGGATGTCTCAGTGGGGTAGATGAAATCTGATTAAGTTTAATGCTTCCAAGACCCAGTTTCTAACCATCTCTCTATTGAAAATTCCTCATAACTTTCCTCTGTCCCTTGATATTCTGAAATTTCACCTCTTGACTTGATGAACATACTTACTATTACAGGTTGCACCTCTCTAATCTGGCGCTCTGTGGTCCGGCAACTTCCATGATCCAGCACAATTTGAATCTGCTGCCATTAGTTTGTGAATCTGCCACCAGCGTGGTTCTGTTAGCAAGTTAGCAGCACTAAAATGCCAAAATCTGTTTACACTGCAGCCGAGCTAATTAACAGTCCTGTTAATTTCTTATATGCAGCTGTATTTAAGCCCTTCAGTATGTCATCCAAGAGACCAAGAGGTGAAGAAGATGGTGCTAATGCTAATAAGCGTAGGCATAAATCATTATCAAGGCTTGAAAAGGTAGTGTTACTGAGAAAATTTGATAAAGGAACTTCTTAAAAACTTTGTATGAGTACTATGAGACTGGATCGTCAACTATGTATTACTTAAAGAAACAAAAGGAGCAGATTTTTAAGTGTTTTCCTGAAAATGAAAGCCAGAAAAGTTTAAAATTTTGGAAGTTTTTGAAAGGTGCCAGGAGTACAGAATTATACAGTGCACTTATAGAGAGGTTTAAGCTCCAATGTAATGAAGGTATAAGCATTTCTGGGGAGATGCTTAGCTGCAAAAAAGTTTGCGGATGAATTTAGACAGTTAGTGGCAACGGAAAACTTAGCCCCAGAATTAGTGTATAATGCTGACGAATCTGCCTTGTACTGACGTCATATGCCACGAAAACCCCTTGCCCAAGAATTGAAGAATCTCCATCTTGGGGTAAGGATTCCATAGACAGGGTAGCAATGCTGCAGGAACACATGAAACCAAGCTGATGGTGACTGGTAAGAGCAATCATCCAAGGGCCTTTAAGGGAATGAAAATTCTTCCAATTATCTACTGTAGTGCTAAAAGAGGGTGGACGAGAACTGAACTTTTTCTTGAATGGTTTGAAAATTACTTCATGCGTGAAGCTAGAGCACCTTGCAAAGGAGCATCCACACTAACTGGCAGTCCCCAGTGGGCACAAGCATGAAGTCCATCATCATACACTTTGTGGCAACTTTGAAGGGCAAATCAGTGATTTCCCTTGCCCATAGTTGAGGAAAATCACCAGACACTGCCTGGTGGTTTGACACCGGGTCTGGAGCAATGGCACTGCTAGCCACAAAAAGTTACCACTCTTTACACCATATAGTTTTCTGAACTATTCTTTTTTTTTCTTTTTTATGCACACAGCAATCAATATACTACACAGCACTATTTTTTCCTTTCAACTATGCTGCGCAAGGTGATACCGCACTCATGGCCTGCTGACCACCAACTGGCTTCTGTACGACTTGACTGTCCAACCACCACAACAGTGTGGACAACAACACTGGCATGCCCGACAGACTTTGCCTGGTTAGGCAACAACCTGCTGGGAACTGCCTGATAGTATGGACATGGATTAACTCTGTTGGCCTTGAACCAAAATGTAAAATATTTTTGATTCTAGATAATTATTCAGCACACCCTAAAGCAGAACCTTGTTTGGAAGAATTGTTGGTTGTATTATTTTGTGCTTTTGGCTCTGTTCTACCTTTGATAACACAGCAATATGTATGTGGAATGAGCTGGCAAGACTAGGGGTTGGGCAGATGCTTACATAGGGAGCTCCTTCATGGGTCAATTTCTGTGTTCTGGCATTTTCTGTGTTCCGGCAGTGGTCAGGTTCCAAGGTTGCTGGATTATAAAGGTTCAACCCGTACAGTTAAATCCACTCTTTTTGGACACTCCTCATTATGGAAATAACTAATTCTGCCTCTGAAAAATTAAGAGTCCTGTTTAGATGCTGAAATTTCTTTCCTTTCAAACAGTTGCTCCATATATACAAAGGGTTGATTCATCCCTTTATGGAGTACTGCTCTCACACTTGAGGTGGTTTTAGCTTTGCATCCTCACTTGACAGACTTGAGTCGAAAGCTGTCTGACTTATGCTTTCCCACCCTAATTTCAAAACTTGACCCACTTGTCCTGTGCCACAATGTTGGTTCAATTCACTTTCCCTCTTCTATAGGTATTATTTGATCTTTGCTCCCAAAAGCTGGATGCTTGTGTGCCCCCACCACTAGCTAGACCATGCAATACTTGGCACTTTGCTTTGTCATATGATTACTGTGTGGCTGATGGCAACTCAAGATTGGGCTGTTTTCATAACTGTTTCTTTCCCTAAACCTTGAACCCTGGAAACTCTTTACCCTTTCAATGTCTTTTCCAATAATAATGACCTAGCACAGTCTAAAAGACAGGTTTTCCACTTCCTCCAAAATATGCAAATACTTTCCCTTTCTTTTTTTCCCTATTTCATCAACCTCTCTATATTTCAGTTAAGGCCTGGCCTTGTGTGGACTTTAGTTTGTGACTGGAGCCTCCAACTTAAAAAAAACTCCCTCTCTCCCCTCAATTCTATTTTGGGCACCTTTGTAGCCCTCATCCTCTCATTGTTGCTCAATCCTTTTAATTCAGATACCATTTTGGTTGCTCTTCTCTCTACCCTCTCAACCACATCTTTGCACTTCTTCAGGTGTGGTGACCAGATATGCAAAGCATAATACAGTTTTGGTCTGATATGTGTTGAGAATAATTTACTAAACACATCCTTATGCACATACTTAAATTCAATTTTTATTGTTGCTTTACAGCAGACAGTTGCCTCTTTCACAGTACCCCTGATTGGTAATAGGTTAGGCAAAATGTTGACACCTACGCCTCTTTCACACACACACATTCTTGTAAACTATTTCCTACAAGGTGATAATCACAATGAAGCCTTCTTTTACTCTGTCCCACCCTCATTACTTTGCACTTATTTGGACTGAATCTCAACACCCATCTGTCTCATCAACTTTGGAGTTTGTTCAGGTTCCCCCCTTTAGGCTGATGCAATCATCTTTATTTTTCATTTCTCTCATGTCCTATGGCATCATCCATAAATATGTTTTGGTATGATACCAGTCCATCAAGCAAGTTATTTACATACTTTTAGAACAGCAGTGGTCCAAGAGGGCATGCCACCTGTAACCCAAGCCCACTTCAAGGATGCACCTCATACCTGTACCTTCTGATCCCTTCCACTAATGTGTTCCTCTGTTTAGTGAAGGATGGTCGACTGAGTCAAAAATAACAGTGTAAAAGAGAGGTGAGGTAACAAGGTAAAGTAACTGAAAGAGCTGAACAGGGAGTACTGAAGTGGTTTGGACACATGGAGAGGGTGAGTGAAGAAAGACTAAGGGGATATATTCATCAGAAGAGGAGGGAACATGAAGGAAAGACAGAGAGAAATGGAGGGATAGAATGAAAAAGGCTTTGATCTATAAGGGCCTAAACATGCAGGAGGGTGAGAGGCATGCCAGGATATAGCAAGTTGGTGTGATGTGGTATACAGGGGATATTTGTTGTCAATGTGCTGAACCAGATCATAAGAAGTGGTTAGGAAAAACTACACTAAGGTCTTTAAGGGTTGGCTTTTGGCAAGGGGCTCTGGCTTTGGTGCATTATACATGACAGTCAGAGTTGATGTGAGTAAATGATGCTCCTCTTCATCTGTTCTTAGCACTGCCTTACTACACAGGAAATGGCAAACTAGTATGAACAAATTTGGTAAAGACAATTTTTTTCTACAAGATAAAAACTCTATACTTCTTCTCATCCACTTTCTTCTAATTGTGCATCATCAGTAGTACTTGTTACACAAAGGGATCCTAAGATTTAGAATTTCAAAAAAACTAAATCTGCATTAACATTAAATGAATATCAAAAGACTTAGTGAGGTGGCAGTGTGCTGAAAGGCAAAAACTATAAGTTATTAGTTTTTCCTGAAAAATATATCAGGATATTTAATGTTATACAGATGTTATTGCAGTTAAAACAGATTTGACAAAAAAGATGGCAATAAATTTTGATGTATATACTTATCAAAAACCCTGAGTTGACAACAGTTTCATTTCTGGATATGGTATGTATGATATAGATGACAAATTCAGGTTTCATGAATCTGACTTTCTGTATATTGCATTACAGCCATTTTCAATTTACAGCATTATTATATTACAGACAGTTCTAGGGAAATCATATCTGATGCATAAATAAATCTCTTATTTCTTTTCAAAACCTGCACGTACATAATCTAGTTCGCATTTGGTCAGAAATACCAGCTGGCTAAATGACCCATTTCTCCTTAGTAATCCAACTGAAGGTAAATAGAAATCTCAGATCCATTCAGATTCAATGTCAGGTCTAATCCAGTATGCATACTTTAGAGAATTCATGCTCATATTATCGGACAACATCAAGCAGGTTTCAATAATACACTGTATAAAGAACACTGGATTAGTTTCTTAACTCTCTTTCTAATAGAGTACATAAATCTAACAGGTTTAAGGAAAAATGTAAAGAAAAACTAATACTTCAGATAATTTCAGTTACATACACATTTGGTCCCATATATGGTTAAACTTACACTTCTGCTTCCCAAATGACCAGGAATAGGTACATATGATATTAATTTAACTAAAACTACAAAGACACCTTGATTATTGCCCAAGATGCATTCCTGAAAAAAGAGCGATCACTGAAAAAATGCTAAGGCAATTATAACATAACTCCATCACAGCTCACCTATAAGCAAAATATGAGGACTTCATTAAGATACTGGTAATACAAATAATTTTTGTGTACACATGATGATGTTCTGCATCAATATACAAATAAAAAAATCTTTTAAGATACTGGCATTCAGTTGAAGTACCACAAGATAACCATTATCTGTTAACACTCCTACATGACAACAGCAGGTAATGAGGTAGGAGTTGCTGCTGTCATGAGGATGGGCCAGCCTGGGGTTTACTCAGTAATCCTATGAAAGTGCACTGGACGTCGTCAAATTCTAAAGCCCTGACCAATATTAGCTTGAAACTCACTAGCCTTACAGCCTGCATATTCACATCCAAATTGATGCCTTACCTTGACTGCTCAGCTATATTACAACACTATCACATGCAAGCATTTTTCCAAACATCATGGGTCAATTGGGCTCACAAAATTAGGAAAATATAAAAGAAATAAAAAGATATCATGGTGCTGTAAATATTGACAAGAGGAGAGGATTAAAACTGTCAAAGCAAGGTGCTGATTGTTTGAGCATTGATCAGCACACACTTTTCTCACTGGCTGAGCATGCGACTCAGAGAAAAGATGAGCCTGATGCATGTTGCCTGTTGTTGCACAAAACTTTTTAATTTAACTGCCTGTACCAGTGCACAGCTCATACAATCATGAGCAAGAAGCTGAAGAGGAACATTTTAAGAAATATGAGAATAATGAAAATTAACCCTTTATCATTTTCAGATGAAAATTCTTGTCATGTAAGCACTATCTACTGATAAGTATTCATGTGTACAGTCTCATACTGCTATTCAAAGCTGGTGCACAAAAATTGTAGGAGTAATGAGTTGCCAAACACCTTAAGAATGTATGTCACTGTCAGTGCCTGGCCATGCCAAAAGAGAGATATATTGGGGCTTTATCCTCTGAATAAATCAAGCAGACATTGCTACATCTTGAGCAAAATTTAACAGATGATGAGAGTGAAGATAATCATTCTGACTATGACCCAGATAAGCTGTATGATGATGATTTTGACCTAGGTTTAAGAGTGGTTGATGAAACAAACTCTACCAGCATTGATACAGATGAAGATGGTGTGGTTCCTTGCACAAGCGGATCGCGTGCTGCAAATGATAACAAGTCACAGACCATTCCCTCTAGCAACATTGTATGGGACTGGAAGGTGGGTCAGTTTTCCCCTTAGCTGTTTCACTTTGAGTTAATATTGGTATTTCTTATAACTATGAATCACTGATCAAAGTGCTGAAACAGATAATTTAATGCTATTTTTGGTGAAACAATAATGAAACTTATTGATAGCAAAACAAATAAACAGTACATCCATTCTGTATGTGGTATATCATTCAACTATGTTTGCAGTGTACTGTGGCCAGCTATTTATGAGAGACTGGATGATAGGGAGGATGTAATGAGGAAGATAAGCACAGATTAGAAGATAAAAACAATGATCTTTTCATTTTTTAATGTTTGTATTATAACCTTATTCATTTACTTTGTACAGATAGTCCCCAACTTATGATGGCTCGACTAATGATTTTTTGACTTTACAATGGTGTGATATTGATATGAATTCAGTAGAAAATGAATTTTGAATTTTGAATTTTGATCTTTTCCTGGGCTAGAGATATGCTGCTGAGCAGCAGTGTGAGGTAGCTTCCAGTCAGCCATGTGATCACGAGTGTAAACAACCATATCAAGAGTATTAAGTTTATTTTCATTTTACGATATGTTCGACATACGATGGGTTTACCGGAATGTAACACCAATGTAAGTTGGGAACCAGCTGCACTATTCCTCCGATGATAAATAACATTCAAATACAATATTGTTTTTAATCTTCTCTCAAAATGAAAATGTTAATGAAACTGGGAAACACAGTAAGCTGCACTAAACAAACAGAGAAAAGTGATAAGAAATTGCTTGCCTGGCTGGCATGCAGGCACAAGGTATGCACCCTAATGATCCTTCTCAGAATATACCATCAACACGCCACATTATGTTTCAAAAGTATTACATTCAATTTATCTATATCTCTGACACCTGTTCCACCTGGAACTCTCTCAAAGGGGTG
>JAUUDW010645649.1:0-18242 GCA_032361385.1 Panulirus guttatus | reverse complement strand
GCTCGGCAAGCTGCTGCGTCACATGAGTATTGTGTGGCCATCGGGAACTCAAGGGTGTGCCGTTTCGATAACTGCTTTTTTCCTTTCATGTCGAAGTATTGGAACTCTACCTTCTCATGTCTTTCCTAATAACTATGACCTGACTCATTTCAAAAGACAGGTTTTTTACTTTCTCAAAAATTCTTCATACTTTCCGTCTTTTTTTTCCGTTTGTTAATTCTCTATATTTTTTCAATTAGGGCCCGGCCTTGATGCGGACTTTTGTCCGTGACTGGAGCCTTCGACATAAAGAAAACTTCGTATAGATGTGAAGTATCCCACTGTAGGAAAATAGGCATAACACTGTGAGCAGTCCACTTCATGAGAAACTTTGAAGTCTAGACCGAAAAGAAATGAAATCTATAGCAACCAAAACATCACTCTATGTTGTCTTCAGCTCTCTTATCAAAACGTCAATTTGTCTCCAAAAAGTCTCATCTGAGCAAATATGTTTGCGCTTGAACGTAAGAACTGTTACCATTACAAAAACCGGCTAGACAAGGATTGACCTTTATGTTATCACTATCCTTCCCTTGACAGTAAAGTTGTTAAATTCCTTCCATTTTCTTTTAATAATTTTCGTGTAGTAAGGTGTTAAAACTTGCGAATGAGTATTAAGAAAAGGAGATGGTTGGGGGAGAACTACATTAATGGACTCATACATGGTGGGAAATATCATCTACATACCAGTAACAAATTCATGAGATCCCCCATTAGTGTATGTCTTGAAAATGAATATATGAGTATGAGGTACAGTTATATTGTTGCTATTTCTAAGCTACCTAAGATAGAAATATAGGAGTTTACCCAGAAACTGAAGAAAATGGGTAAATTACAAGCGAATAATTGGTCTTTGCAGTGTCTACGTACTTAGTTCTTCACTGACCTAAGTATAGGTTATTAATGGCAGAGAATTTAAAAAAAAACGATTAAAAATAAGTAAATCTACTTTAGAATATCTGTACTGTATACAGAGGATAATATAGGGAGCCGATTGTATGGTCGTCCGCTCGGGCTTAGCACTTCCGCATGCCTTCCCAGGGTCACAGTGGTGCTCCCACGCCCCACACACTTGAAGGATGAAGCATTTCATCACATTTTACACAACAGTCGAATCCACCTGAGAACCCACTACACTACAGTTATACATGGGCCGCCTTGTGTTGGTAATGGCACCCCGAGCACACACACACACACTGCTTGTGCCAGTAATGGCACACCCGAGAACGGATTGTGATTGACAAGAACCCATGCTAAGCTTAGTCCTGGCGTATCTTTATAAATACGTATGTCCCGCACTAAAAACCTAAGCGATATATCTTTAGATTTAGGACCTTCTTATTTTCTACTTCACCTTTCTCTGCCAACCTTAATCTTTTCCCCCTCTTATCTATCCACATAAGAAAGAATGATTATAAAAAAATTCCCTGTTACTCGACCATGTAACTGCAACAATGATTGCGTAAATTATGTAAGAACCACTCGGTGTGTGTGTGAGAGAGAGAGAGAGAGTTTTCACCATACATGAGTGATCGCGAACAGTAAGGTGACAGAGAGAGAGAGAGTTTTCACCATATATGAGTGATCGCGAACAGTAAGGTGACTTATCGACAATATTTAATATAACACGCCAGGTCCCTCGCGTTAAGGTAGGGTGTACGAGTCTCGCATTGACCAAGACATGTGTAGGTTCAGAGTGTGGAGTAAAATCGAAGTTATTTTCAAAAGGAACAAGTCTAAAATAGTTCACATACTCCATTGATTACAGATAGACTTTTTACACTTAGCGAATTACTTTACAGTCCCGTGAGTAGGTAGAAGGAAGCTTACAAATGCCGCCAAGATGGACATCAAATGTAGTCTGTTGTTGCAGCGGCAATTGTTTGAGTGTTCTTGTTTATGAAAACTATTAGTACACCAGACAGTGTAACTTTTTTTTTTTTTGCGAGAGGACTAGCTAACCTTGCTCGGAGGGGCTATCCCTTGGCTCAACCTCCGAGGTAAATGGCTCATTACTTTTTATGAAACTGCCACCTACGCTGTAAGCAATTTTAAGTGGCTTTCGTAATGTATGTTGTAAAATGGGTAGTGAATATTTTCTTGAACATTTCATATTATGGGTTTAAAAGTAATTTTGACGTCGGTTATTAAATGCTTACTTATCACATCCCCGAAATTGGTTTTCCAGCCCTGGGTACAACATTGTGTCCATCTCTGGTTACTTTCTCGTTGGTTTTGCTATTAATGTTACGGAAAGAATTTTACACGTGCTGCCCCGTCTATTTAACTTTGGATATGTATCATGTCTTCGCTCTTAGACTCAGTGTTGTCTCGTCACATAACCATGTGTAGATGTACCACAGGCCACCTTCTGAGGAATTTTCAGCACTGGTATTTAAAGAGACTTACCCCACACAAAAAAGGGCCTGACAATGTCCGATTTGGTACAGTCCTCTGGGACAGATATACAAATTTTCCTTTAGCACTGCGTAGGCAATAAGGCCCGCTTGGACAAAGTCCCCACCACTTAGTATGTTAAAATATGCCCTGATGTACCATGTCTTTGCTTCTATGTATTTTTACACGCATACATATCCCAGGTTAAGCCAGGTATCATCCATTTATCGACCAGCACCGAGGGGAAGATGAACACCTGGGATGGCTATGGACCAACTGCCGCGCCCGAAATTCGCTCCTAAAATCTTAAATTGACACACCATAGTTAAGTTCCATTTCACTCTGTGGCTCCCGCAGTAACTCCTGACATTTCGTGCACATACCTCACATGTTACATAGGTCAGTGTCAACCTGTGGTTGGAACTATAGCAGCGAATTTCAGATTCGATTGTGATTTTCATGGTATAATCTCCCAGTAACATGCACTGTAATTTCGATATACATCCTGAGTTGGAAATAATGAAGAAAAAAACGTAATACGGCAACTATCCAGCACAAAGCTCTTTTTCTTTTTCTCCGTGTAACACGCAAATTTTATATCCATTTTAGCAGCCTGATAATTGACATGATAAACATGATATCAATCTAGTTGTGTTTTTCCTCTATACCTTGAAGTGCAGATTAGAGTGGGAGTTAAATTCTGGATAGCTTATGCATTGCAATATGCTCCTCCGCTGTCGGATGTAAATTATGTTTGTCGGAAGGATTTTTTGTTCACTTTAATGCTCAGGTTCCGCGAGTCGGGTTTCCATGGCCCTGAGTGGCCGCACAGACCGGTTCCATTGTCTTGCAGCGTTTACTTCACGTGATCATAAGGTGCCACTGGTACACATATATTCCAATTACATTTAAGGAGGTACTCTGAAAATATCTGTAATACTCTTACAAACGCTTCAGTGCAATACATGTGTATATTCTAATGTTTTTATATCAGAATGTAAGGGTACCCCTTGGTGCAGTAAGATATGTTTTCCCGGCAGCAGTCAGCTGGTTCTCGCCTGGTTGTTATGGTGACAGTGGTTGTTATCACAACAACGGTGGGAGGTAAGGCCATCTCCTCCTTTTCATATGACATGGTGTTTAAGTATAAGCAATGGACGAGACGTACCCTTGCATATGGTGATTGTTACGTTATACAGTAAGCTGTCGCCTGATGGTGTCATTTTGTATGGTTGTCACGTAGCTGTTCTTAAACCTTCGTACGTGTATTGGGCACCAATGAACATTGTAAGTTAGATGCTGCATATTCCGTACCTGTGAACCCCCAATCGGGATTTCACTCTTTTGAAAAGGCTTTGTTTGATTAAGCTTTGGTAAGTTTTAATGCCATCGAGATGGGTTGTGGTGTACCGTATGTGTTATGTGACAGGTCGATGCAGGTTGATTGGGGTTCATACATACACGATTAGTACTGATACATGGATGGAAGGTGATATTGTATAATATTGGTTTGTATATATATATACCTGTGATGGTCAAGTTATGTTCCGATGAGTCATGATGATTGACCTGCTTTTCGAAAGTGTCAAGCAGCATACAAAATGCCTTTACCCAAACACCCCAGACCTGAATAGATCCTGTTTAATGTTCCACATATCTATTACAAAGATTTTACTCGTCAGTTGAGCCCAAAGCAATACCCTTACCATATAATAAAGGAAAATCTAAGCATTGCACATTTCTCTAGTGTATGACAAAACAGTACATGCATTGTAGAATGATATTTGAACAGTATATTTATATGAGTTAAGAATATATTTACAGTATAGTGTAGATCAAGTACAATTACGGTTGATATACCTTGAGTGATAAGTTCAGGAAAGTACATTTATATTTCAGGATATTGGTTAGATATAACATCTCTCCATATACATTAGATTAAATGTTAGTTAAGTCTTACTTTAGGGACATTACAGAAATAACTTATGGAACTGGAAGAAAAGCATATCAGTGGACTTGTAACAAAAGAATATTGATAAGATGTAATTACAATAAGTAGACCTACAATGATATATAAGATGATAGTAAGGAAGGCTTTGGAGATTACAGAAAATGTAGGGTTGATTTTTGTGAAAGTCATTGAAACATGCTGAGTATTCAATATAATCTATGAAAAGCTCACCCAGCTTCCCCTGGCTACCAATATTAACCTCAAATATGACAACATTTGAAAACTTTGTGATTCCTATGGTTTCTTGTGCACATTCAACACATCCCAGCAAGCCATTCATCATCACTTGGTTGGACACAACATTTGTCATTAACATTAGTATGATTTGACAGTTACATTGAAATTTAAGGTAATTTTCAGCTACATAGGCATGTTATGATAGGATATTGTAGGTTCTGTTGATTTCTATTTGACTATTTTCATCAACTTTTTTTAGTCTTTCATTGCCATCCTCTTTAGCACATTTTTTTTTGTAGGATTATTGATATTATATTTTATCATTTTCCCTCTAAATCAATTTTAAGTGTTATGAGACCATTTCTATGCTCTTATTCCATTTCAGTTATCTCTGTGGTGTCCATACAGTAAAACATTACTTTAATGTGATGCATAGCATATTATGATAATGAGAATATAATTGGAATACATGTAAAGCAACATGCAACAGATGCTTTTCACAGTACCATATTATTTTCCCAGTGTTATCTCTTTCATTGTAAATGATTGGTCACCCATTTGTTTAATTTTCAATGTGTCTAACCAACCGTTAGTAAAAACAGTTCATGATATGTACAGTAACTTCATGACCTATCAATTCTTTGATGAATGATAGTAGGCATTTACACATGGTGTTCTTTATAATAGCTGGCACCTCTAGTAAGTTCAAAAGACTTGCACACTTGAATTTTTTCTCTTGTTTCCGATGGTGTTTCTACACAGTACCAGTAGTATATTTAACGTTTATGTTACCCATTTGATGTGCTTTATATTTTACTTAGCTTTTATTTTCTTTATTATCTGTAGATCACATATTTTTCTGTTGATCACAAATAAGTGCAAAGAATGTTAGCTTTGCTGTGATGAATGTCAGATAGATTCTGAGTTAGCTTCATCCTTATTCAAAGGAAAGGAGCCATTACTGTAGTTACCAAATATTATTTGAAAAATGTTTGAATACCTGTTTCATTGTCTGACATAGGGACTCTGAATTTTTGGTGAAAATGGCTTAGTACTTTCTTAATGTTATTTTCAGGAGATAGATGTGAAGAAAGATGGCAACCAACATACAACTAACTCCAGAGGCCCTCTGTGATGGGCTTGATCAGCTGTCAATTCAACAGCTGGAACTCATGGATAAACTCATTGTGGTAATATCTATGTTCAAGATTCTATTCTTCATTTTGAAGCTTACATTGTTTCTTTTATTTCTTAAATTACTTTTTGAATTTAATGATATATTGTGCTGTGAATATCCAAATGAAATAAGTATATAAGACAACTAATCAAAAGATCTCTAGTGAATCTTGCCTCTTTAACAAACTAAACTTCTACTGATGTATAAAGTTTAGTTACAGATTAGAGTGAATGTCACTTTAGTTTTTTATTTTAAACATTTGGGTCATCCACTGTATAAGAATTGCTGTTAATAGTTTTGTAGATAATTCACATTGCCACTTTGCTGTTTATTGAATTTGAGATATAGAACTGTGGATACTTAGAATCAACTATCCAAGGTCTTGAAAAAAGTCACTAACATATTCTCTTAATTTCAGAACAACATGATCCTTGAAGAGAGTATGAGGAGTGGTTTTTTCCTTTTGGCAAAGACACGCTACACACTTGGCAGCAATGCAGTCAGTTCACTGCAATTACCAGCACATGAACATGAAATGGAATCTCTTGCCACTGTAGTTAGCACACCAGTTGTCTTGGAGAAATATGACGGTGATGTTATGTATCATACAGTTGATACCAGATTTAAGGATCCTCTCAGTGTAGTTCCAGCAGATATTCAAGACGAAGAAGATATTTCTGTAGACACCACTGAATGTGATGATGAGAAAAATATAAGTCTCAGAAAAAGAGTAACCAGTGTTAAAGGAGAACAGAATGTTGAAGAAATTCATGAGAGCGAATTTAAAGAGGAGAGTGTTAGGAAAAACAAAGTAAAAACTACAAATTGTAATCCTATTTGTTGGTTCTCAGCATTACCACCTCAGACTTTAAAGCAAGCACAGCTAGATTTTAAGAATGCTATTCAGTTGAGTGCCCAATGTGCTACAATACAGTTAAAGCTGAGAGCAGTCAGTAAGGAATACAGACGTCTGTATGAAATAAAAAATAATGTAGACAGAATTGAAAAAGAGGCATAATTTCAATAAATTCATGCATTATTGTGAAAATGGATTTACAGATTTTTTTATGTCCACATTCCATTGTCTAAAGGCTGTTCATCACTATATCAAATGAGTAAGATATTTATCCCTTTGCTGCAGTTGTGCCAGTCACATAGCTGAGAACTGTGTTGTTTGTGAATACTACAGCCATAACTTCATGATGAGTTATTGTTTTATTATGTGAGTGAACACTAGTATGTGTTTGCACAAAATATATTCACCAACAAAAAGGTATTGATCAATTGTGTATAGTTAATTTAGGGTAATATGACATAATTTTTTTATAACTACCCTTTTGTAATTACCTGTTTGTATATAAATGGTAGAGTTCTTTTTAGGAGGCCTCATCTCTTAAACTCTGTACTGTTATGCAGTCTTACATTTTTTTAGATTCTTTACAAAGCTTGTTCCATTCGTTCATCACTTAATGCAAAGTACTTTTTCTCATCTTTACCAGCTTGTTTCTTAGTTTTTGCAATGTTCTCTCAGTTGCTTCTTAGGTTTTTACATTTTTCTCTCTTTGATGTTGTAATAGTTACTTTTGATGAACCACTTATTTGTGACACTTAGGAAATTGAAATCTTTTTTGTCTCTTATGACATGCTAAGCTTTTGGCAGCTAGTTGCTCTCTGTTGCTTAGCTCCTGGTTATGTTTCAGGAGTTCATACACTACATATCAGAGGTACTGGCCTATGTTTTTGTATCTTTTTTTTTACAAGTAGGGTAAATATTTTCTCGTTTCCACTACCTTTATTATTGATTCCTCTTCAAGCACCCTGTGTATTGTATCTGTACTCTTGCTGAGTACACTGTATCACTCCTCTTCCTCTTTTTTCCTAGATATAGGATAAGTATATTTATAGATTTATTTTTAGCATATTGCCTATCCTGCTTCAGCAGGAAAGTGTCAGAAAACAATAAACAGTGGCCTCAGTTGCCGAAAGAGAGTAAAGTTTTAGACTGTATCAGTGCCTTTGGCTTGAGCATTGTATTGGATACAGATTTTAAAGATAATATTTTGATATGTACGTTGTCATCTCTTATTATGTAAAATTTTCAACATCTTAATCTGATGAGTATGTTTATAGGAATGAAAGAATATTTTTTTAACATTTAGGCTTGGTGTTGATATATGAATAATAAAAATTTTCAGCTCTTACTCATGTTTATTTTCATTTTATACCTGCTTCAGTTTGCTTATAGCCTTTAAAGTCATAGCCTGATTAATATAAGTCTCAGCACTTTCATTTAAGAATACAAAAATCAATATTATAACAACTGAAAATTGACTGAGTATATTCCTTGATATAATAGAATTTATGAAATATCTTCATATCCAGAGACTCTGAGTATGATCATCTATTGCATTTTGTTTTTGCTTTTTGGAAAAAGTATTATCCTTGCATGGGTTAGAAGTGCAATATATGTTTTAAAATGTGAAAAAAAGATAATGTGTTAGACTGTTCATGGATGTTCAATGTATTGTAAAAATTAATATTTACTTTCAGGTTCATCTCACAGTGGTAGTCTGCTTGTTAGTGCTAGGGCGGTTTGCATTTATTCACCATAACCTCATTTGTACATATGAATGAGGACACCCAGTACTAATAGAGAAGTAGATGAACAGTAGGCAGTAAGATTCTAAACCTTATAAGATCCTGTCAACAGACTGCAACAAGATTCGATATCTTCCATACCTTTTCAAACACAATGTTTTCTCATGGCTGTCATTTCCTTTTTCCTCATCTCTCTATTTGGCAAAACACAATTGATGCATGCTTCTTAACCTGACCTGTTAAGGCACCTTGGTCACGGTAAAACAAGCCATATCATCTCACAAAAATACTTGGCACTCTCGAACTTTACTGTGGGGTAGATTGTCATGGCCTAAAAATAAGTTGAAACGGTTGTTTGATCACTTTTATCCTTTGTGTCTTGTACAGCGTTTGGCCTGCAAACCAGTTAGTGTCAAGTTACAACCTGTCCTCACAGAAATGATTATGGAGGAACAGCTTTGTTTTCCATATTTGTTGGTCAGATGCATAGCTACAAATGACAAAAGAGCAATGAAGAGAGACTCCCACCACTTTTGCAATGAATGCCATTATAGCAAGGATATGTCTTATCGCTTTAAGACCAGGTGAATGCAACACCTTATAAATTAAAGCCAATGAAAAGTAAATATCGACATATTCCTCAAGAACAATTTGTTAAAGGTTTGTTAAAGGGGCCCTGAACATTTTCCTTGGGTGGGGGAAGGGGGGGTGGTCTATTTTGGCTCCACCCCGGGAATCTACTTTTGTGGAACATGTTAATATAGGCCCCTGTCTTTGGAAATTTAGTTGCGGGTCTATACACTTTGTGGACTGCAAATCAGTAGATTTTCTTCAGTGGATTTAAGTCCATACACATATTCTGTGTAAGTGTTGGTTCTGTAGATCTTCAGACTTTTTTTGTATGTGAAGCATACTTTGTAAATATGTAGTTTTTAAACGCAATATGTGACTGTAGATTTTTTTTCTGCAAAACTTAAGCAGTGTCTTCTTAGATTTGGCTTGCAGAAAGTGTGGTGCACAGAGTTTTGTCGAGTTAATTGCGAAACGTGAGTTGTTCATGGACCGTTTGGTTTCAGAAAAGAGGACTGAATGGAGTGAATTTTAAGTCCGTATATTTTTTTTTCTCCATAACCCGCGTCTTGAAAGTCTACATACTTCGTTTCTGAGAAATGGCCCCGTCTCCACTTCTTTGAAAAGGATTTTCGGGGAATTTGTGTTTACAAGAGAAATATATTTGTTGAAAATTAAGAATAAGGTTTCTTGCAGTGCCACCAATCAGATCAATGATTTTCATGTAGGTATAAGAATGGTATTTATATTAGTGACCGTGGTCTCACTTTCCACAGCTAATGTTTACTCGTCTTATGAATGTGCAAAACATTACAATGATAAGGTAATCATTAGGTACATTGTTGTATAGTTGCATATCTTTCGCTCTCAGATTACCGTGTAATAGCTTTCAAGTCTGATCCAAATCACATATTGTATATTTCATAGACTACAGTTTATTAGTTTTCAAGCGGATTCCACAAACAACCCTTTGATTTTTAGAAACATGTATGTACAGTCTGTAGGCTAAATAGCATTTACCTCTATGGAGGATAAGGTAATTTAAAAGTAATGTGGGTGATTAGGTTTCGGTGTTGAGGATGAGGGCCGGCCAGGTGGCAGCACCGGACTTCAAAACAATGTCGAGTAAAGCGCGCGCGAGTGCTTTTAAATGGACATCATATCAGCTTTTAATTGTCTTCCTTATGTGTACCAGCAGCTCCTCCGTGGACGTTGATGAAAATGGCTACATTCTCTATTGCCCATGCATGGGTAGGTAACACACATGGTTGCTAGCTTAGTATGGTGGGCGATCGAGGTCGATGTCTACAATGCCGGGTCAGAACCTTATTCGTCATTGCTTTTTGCAGTGAGAATTTTTTAGTTTTTGATAGGTAAGGTTATCTTGGGTTTATGGGTTAAAGCTCCTCTTTAGGGGTTTCATAGAAAGAATATGCAGTTTTAGAGAAAAAGCTTACCGATGGACTATACGTAGCAGATGAGGTTTGGATTGGAAAGTATTATTTTGAAGTGTTATTTGTATGTATGGGATGGGAAAGGATGTGCCTTGTAATTATAGGATCATAGTTCCTGCCTTTGCAAGGAGACATCTGTGATAAATTGATAGACATTGGGTGGGTAGATACCATGATTATATATGCGTGAAATACAAGGCCCAATATGTTTATCACAGAGGAAAATACTTGATTTCAGGACGGTTTGGAAACCAAGCTGATCATTTCTTGGGTGCCCTTGGATTTGCCAAAGGATTGAATCGCACCCTTGTGTTGCCACCATGGGTTGAATACAAACCAGGTGTAACAAGATCAGTAAGTACCTTAGAAGAGTGTTGCATCATCATCTGGATATGGTAGGTTGTAGAATTATAGTCATTATTCCTCATTATTTCATGTATGTCTTGGTATAGACATATCAGATGATTTGTCAGATATAAGCAATTCAGTGTCGCATTTGGATGACTTGTATTGGGTATGAAATTAAAGCAGAATTATCTGTGGTTCCTTAATGTCTTTTGATTCCACATTTATTTACATAGGGTGCACGAGTTGTGTACAGCATTTCAGGTCACGAACACGTCCTAAAGTCCAGTATGACAAGTGAACAGTATTTCAAATTTGATAGCTGTAAACATTTCTTAGCTCTCACATAGTACATAACTGATTCTTTATATAAGACTGACTTCTCCCTTCACTTCTCTGCTCTCACAAACATATCTCAAGTCAAGTATAGATGATAAAAAATCACATAAAGTTGGTGACCGGAAACTACGACTGTACAGGTATATATAGGTGCCAGATGCAGCATTGCAGTTCCTGGTTATTTACAAAACAGTCTTTACGCATATAGTGGTGGCAGATGCACCATTGCAATTCCTAGTTATTTACAAAACAGTCTGTACGTAGACTAGTAATCCTAACTACTTAATCATGTTAAACAAACTTTTTTTTTATATCCAGGTGCCTTTTTTGTTTTCAGTATTTGTTTAGAAAATTGACTTTTTTAATGGTTTTGGATTTTTGAAAAAGGCTTATTTTTCTCCAGGAAGCCTTTAAACTACCTGTTGCATGGAAAAACATACCATATCTGTAAAGAGAAATCTTGTTATAGTATCAAGCAAAGTTTTGTTGATGTTAATGTGTCTCAGAAAACATATACTGCATTTGCAAATTCTTCATTGGGATCCATTTTGTAATAAATCCTCTTCTCTTTTTTCCCATTCTTCACATCTGGAAATACATTGCTTTCCTTGAGATAGTGTATATCTTCCTTATGAAATATATCTGGGTTTAATATCGTATTTGAGAAGTCGTATTTCATTTTGAAGAAGGAAAGCATATTTGATATTTTGATAAATTTCTGAATGCAATAGGATAATTTTGCATTAATGCTTCATAAACTTTCTTCCCTAATGATTTAACATTTGATACTGTACATAATTTTTAGATTATTAAAAATCTGTACCTGCTGTATCATTAAATAAAATTGTGAGCATGGATCTTATAACTTGCACATAAAGTTTGTCAAAACCTGCTAAAATATGAGTATGGTAGTTTATTTTGTCAATCACTGGAAAAACCTGTTTTCGTGACTGGCATAATTATGTTAGCTAACACTGCAGTATATTTTGTTTAAATCAAGATTATGGTTTCCTAAGTCTATAGTAAGCTAAGCTGAATTTTAAGATCTTAACAGTATAGCTTATATCATGATGGCTTATGAGGTTCACCAAAATTTGAAGAAAATTGTTGTTTCATTTTCCTTTTTTTTTTTTTTGTAGATTCAGTAATGGAAGCCTGAAAATTATGGCATAAGCAATGAACATTGAATTATGCTTGTTAAGTTGACTGAAACAGTAGATAATTTTCCCTTTTCCTATGCTGTAAGAAACAAATCCATTGTCAGCATATGAATAAAGACATGGATGCCCTTCTGGTGGCTAAGTAATCCAGTTACCTGAGGTTGAGAAACGGTGAACCAGTCCTAGTGTTTAGCTGTCATTTAAGTGGAATAAAAGAATTCAGATCCTTATTCCTTATGATAGAATTCATGTTCGTACCAAGAAGTGTCTACCATTGTTGTCAAGCAGATGCTCATGGGTTTAATGAAGCTAAAAGTGCAGATTAGTTGGTCACTCACATTTCTACATATAGAGGAATTTACACATATACACATGTATAGATGCAAATTAACATATAATACACACAAATAGACACAGTGCACTAGGAATGTGTGTTGAAGAGTGAGAAAGGAGTTACATGAGAAGCTAAAGGATACAGAGATAGAGCACTAGAATTCAGACATTAAAAGGAGGGTAAAATGGAAACTAGTGAGAATCTTATTGGTTAGGATGTTAGGCTTTGCATAAGAGAGCACTGATGCAAAGGAAGATTGATTTTTTAGAAAAGAGGAAAGGTTACAAGATGTTCTGGAGGCACTGGAAATGAAGGAAGTAGCCTTAGGATAGAAAGTATGCAAAAAGGAGACACTTACAATGGGGAAAAGGAGGTAATTTTAGAAGGAAGACAAAATCGGGTGAGTTTGGAGAGGTGCCCACAAAGTGGTGAATTACATAGAATACAGAAGGGCATTTCCTAAAACAGACAAACCAAGGGAAGAGGTAACAAAAAATAGATCTTTAAGAAGGCAAAAGGTATTCCAGTCAAGATGCTTTGATAATCAGAGTGACATATTCATGTTTGTTTAGGCAAATGCAGATGATTTAGTGGGAAGTTGCAAAGAACTTTAATTCATGGATTGCATAAGAAAAATTAGAGTGGACATAATGGGTTTAGTTAAGGTTAAATTCACAAACTCACTAGCTGAATCACATTGTGTTGAAGGATAGGTAGTTACAATGAAGGAAGGGTAAGTGAGGGATAATTAAGTTTTGTTGAGACTGAGTGTGTAATTCAGTGATGTTAGAATGTAAACCACTCGGCAACATCTATTAAGGAAATTAACGATGATTGATGGGAAAACAGTGTAGAATATTAAGCCCTGAATTGAAGAGTTAAGAAGCTAATGCATATAAATTAAAAGAAAGCATATGTGAATCTTGGGAGAAAAATTAATGAGAATATAAAGGATGATGATAAGTCAAGGGTGGTTTGTGTGAGGATGGATTGTATTACACTAATTGATGATACTTTTTTGACAAAGGAAATTTGTTGGAGATAAGACAGCAAGCAAAAGATTTATTACATAAGACATAACAGGAGACCTGATGGTCCATGACAAGGTTATCTGATTTTATTTATGGTAGAACCATTGTAATAAAGCAAAGACATTGGTACAATAAGAGATGGGACTACCAGTATGGTAGGGTTAGAGGTAAATCGGATAGGAAAGGAAAACAGTGCATCCGCTGAATGAAAAAGCCAGGGATACCATTGGAGTAGTGAGTGAATGATGAGGAATGGAGATGAAGTTGCAGTTCAACTGATATGTAAAGATTGCATGGCAGTAGATGAGTCTCTTGCCTGATGGTTGAACAGAGGCAATAGTTGTTCTGCTTTAGAAAGGCAAGATGAGTAGAAATGATAGTAAGAACTGCTTTGCATTGGAATATTTCATGTTGGCATAGTCTGCAAATTATAGGATAGGATTGGGATTGATCAAGCATAAAATATTTACTGAACCACTTATAGGTGAAAACAAGGTGTGTTTACGAAGGGAAGAGGGCTGGTTGGCCAAAAGTACTGATACAGGAGAAATGTCTTCGAAAGTTGAGAAAAGTTTGTTGCTGATCTGACTGTTGGTGTTTTAAAATGTCTTTGATAATTAAAACTGATTTTCCTGAATTTTTCAACTAGAGAAAATTGAATGCTGTACCCATGATTTTATTCAGATAGTAATAGTTGTTTATACTGAACTTCATGAAAGGAGATTTTATCATTTGTTAGCCTGCTTCAAGGAAATGGGACAACTAAGAATTTCATTTTTTTTTTGTGATTCATTATATAATATTTCATTCTCTAGATTGTAGATATCATCACCAGCATACCTTTGACAGATCCAGATCCCATTTGACACATATTTCAAAGTGGAGCCACTTACTAAGTTTCATCGTGTCATGACTATGCAGCAGTTCATGGATGAACTGGCACAGACTATCTGGCCACCCGAGAAGAGAATTGGTTAGTGCCTTGCATTAGTCTTTGCCCATCAACTGTCTTGTTGTTGCATGATATCCTTTGATTGCAGTGTTTCAGATTATGAAAGAAAGATGTTGCTGTTATTGTAACAAGGTGTAATTCCTCTAATTTTTCAAAAACTTTGTTATTGTTTACTGATTCTTCAGGTAGTAAGAAAATTATACTTAGGGATATTTTCATGGGTTGAGGTTTTTGTTGTAATTTATCATATACTTTACAGTATTTGCATTATGTATCTGTATATTTTCAGTGAGTGTTTTCTCACTGGTGTAGATACAGTATACCTATGTATATCTCATACTATGCGAAAACCTTACCTTGTGTATTTTGCTTAAGTTTTAACTTTTTCACCTCAAACATTCAGTGTTGTGTGATCATTTTTTTGTTAGAATGACATAATTTTTTTCATCCATGTTCTGTTTCTGTCTTTGTAGCCTTCTGTTATGTGCCTCGTCACAACTCTGATGGCTGCAATGCTAAAGAGGGTAATCCATTTGGACCATTCTGGGACACATTCAACGTAGATTTTGTTGGTTCAGAATTTTATCGTGGTCTCACATATGATGTCTACTACCAGAACATGGCTGATCAGTGGAATAAGCTATATCCACCTCAGAAATGGCCTGGTATGTATTGTACAGTATACTGTTGTAGGACTTTGAGTTTTATGATATTGAAATTAATTTTGTATTGAAAAATAACGAAAGAAACAAAATATGTGGCTCTACCAGGTTTTCCCAGATTTTCTTTTTTTTTTTAGGATGAATTTGTTCATTCTTGGAATTCATGTAGAACTGAGGAAGAGAGTATAAAAGGGGTCATATACTTACGATGATGCTGGCCCTCAACCCATTTGGCTTATGACACCCAGCTCATCCTGGAGATATTGGGGGACTGCTTCAAAATCATCACAGCAGGGTTGAAAACTACATTCATCCATAGCTTAGTCAAGATGACTTTATGCTGATCATATTGATTGTTTTCCCATCAACTGTCAATGCTAAATAACAAGCCTCATGTATGTATATAGATGACATTCCCATTAAATGACCAATCATTTACCAAGATGCAAATGATATCAACAAGTATGGCTTCCCATGCAACAACTATGAGAAGTTCACATTTTTGTCATCTTATTGTAACTTGCACTGTGAACATCTTAATGAAGCTCACTTATTCTGAAAGTCTGCAGATATCTTTTGCATCATAAGGGTGAATTTTTTGAAAGGACAGCCAAAGATATTAATGAAGAAGTGAAGAGTAAGTGTTACTTCTCATCTTTTTAGACTCTTTTATTTCTCATTTGAAGCCAGGCTTTGAGGAGGCTTTTCATTCATGACTGGAGCCTCCAACATACAGAAAGGAATATGGCTCAGGAAAAGAGCTCTGATGCTGCTGCTCTGATTTTGGCCAGCTACTGGGCTGTTTAGTTATAAGTTTGTAAGAAGCTGTGGTGGTTATTCATGATTTATTATTGTTCTTGTCTTTTGCAGTGTTAGCCTTCACTGGAGCTCCAGCCACTTTTCCAGTTCAAGAAAGTAATCGACATCTTCATAAATATCTTGTTTGGAGTGATAACATACTTGAAAAAGCAGAACACTTTATTTCCACATTACCTAGGGGACCATTCATTGGCATACATTTGCGGAATGGTATAGATTGGGTGAGAGCATGTGAACATGTACAACACAGTCCCAACTTTTTTGTAGCACCCCAGTGTTTAGGCTATCGAAATGAGAATGGTGTGGCTACAGCAGAACTTTGCCTTCCCTCTGAAAATACTATAATCAAGAAATTGAAACGTGTTATCAAATCCATTGGGGCCAAAAGCATTTTTGTTGCTTCAGATAATGACTTCATGATTGAAAGATTGACCCGTGCATTACAAAAAATGAAAGTAAGTATCATCGTAAACTGCTTTGTTTGGAATACATGGTTTGATGCAAGAATTGTCTTTTTAGTGATGGATATTTTTCAACATACTTGTTCTCTGGTTCCCAACTTAGTAAAGTGGCATCGAGAATGCATGATTGAATCTAAGAGGAAAAATCCTCACTTAGCTCCTTCCTCTGTTTCCTCTTTTAAAAAGTAATAATACAGGTTAGGAGGATTTCCAGTAACAAGAATTCTTTCTAGTTATTAATATTTTGAATTTCTGTACTAATTTATGTACCTTGATTAGTTTTATGTTGCACAAACTAAAAGAATTAATCATAATGAGCTTTACAAGCTTTCTTTTAAAAAAAATACCTTTGGTTTGTTATGATCCAGGATTTTACATCCTATGTAACTATATGTGCAACTGTGTTTTCCTTGTAAAGTGTATAGGAGAGTGGAAATTGAGATGATATTTTACTTCAGATACCTATGGTTTCATGAGAGGTAAAGAATTTGTGGACCAGGTTTACCTTTGAAAACTGTGTGAACATTTCTTAATGAGGTTGTCTTGCTTGTAGTACTGGTTGGTCTTTAAAAGCATATGATAGGGTTGTTAGAGTTGCTCTATAGAAGATGCTATGGATATATGGGGTACATGAAAAGTTCATTGAATGCAGTTAGGTGTTTTAGCAAAGAGGCCAGTGCATGTGTGTGAGTAGGAAGGATTATTTATGTCTGAGGAGTTGACAAAAATTAGAGCAGCGAGATGAATAATTCACATGATATAGTTAGAATTAGGAGGATTGTTGAACGAAGATATGGGAAGGTTATGTGGTGTGAGCTCAGTAGCAAGTTGCTTAAATAATAACCTTTCATAATGGTATCATCATGTAGAACACATGGCAGATGAAGGCTGGTCAAGAAAATACATTGAAATAAAGTAGAAGGCCCAAAGAGGAAAGTAAGACCACAGAAAAAGTGGTTAGATGCAGTGATATATTTGATTAGGGCTGTTTCAGATGATATTCAAGAAATGATTCGCAGACAGTGCAATGGCAGCATTTTAAATATGAAAGTGATATGATTGGAGAATCATCTCATTGCATGAAGTGAAATACTGAGAAGCACTGCATTAAGTCTGGAAGTTCATCTTTCACTTTAACTCACTAAACCAGGGTTGATGTCATAAAAAAAACAAAGGCTTTGGAGGATAAGGTTTTGTGATCCATCCCATTGAATTGGAAATGAAGTGTCAGTTGATAAAGAAAGGTAATAAATAATGTAATGAGTGCACTATACATTTTGATTAAGTTGTTATTATTAAGGTAGATATTGTTCTTATAAGTTTGTATTACAGTAGTAAGGTATTCTACAAAATGATCAACCTCTACTTTTCAGGTGACATTACACCGTAGAGAACCCTCAGAGCCTCATGTAGATTTGGCCATCCTTGCTCTTTCCAATCATTATATAGGCAATTGCATCTCCTCCTTCTCAGCCTTTGCCAAAAGAGAAAGAGATGCTGTAGGATTTCCATCATCATTTTGGGCCTTCCCAATAGAGAAAGAAAAGGGAAGGAAAAATGAACATAGTGAATTGTAACATAATCATATGAAAAAAAATTTCCTAAGTGAAAGATAAGGTACTAAGACAGAAGTATGTTTTTTGTGTTCATAAGTAAGATCTGTATATATATATATATATATATATATATTATTCTTATGCATGATCGCTGTTTCCC
>JAUUDW010645638.1:0-10790 GCA_032361385.1 Panulirus guttatus | reverse complement strand
ATTTGTGTATGTGGGGGGATGGGTCTTTCTTCGTCTGTTTCCTGGCGCTACCTCCCTGACGTGGGAAACAGCTATCATGCATAATAATAATATATATATATATATTCTAATGTACAACAGTTGGTCGGGGCACTTTTCTGAGCCAAAAGTCGCCACAGGTACGGATGGACCTGTGGTGCTTGAGTTCATCCAGGGAGCCATACGAACATCTTGAGATAATAAACCCGAGTAGCGTGGGGAACTTTTCTGAGCCTAAAATCGCCAGAGGTACGGACCTGTGGTGCTTGAGTATGCCCAGGGAGCCGTACGAACATATTGTGATATACCCAAGTTGGACAAGGCACTTTTCTGAGACTACCATCGCCACAGGTACAGACCTGTGGTGTTTGAGGGCATCCAGGGAGCCGTATATGTTGAGATAATATACCCGAGTTCGACAGGGCATTTTTCTGAGCCTAAAATTGCGACAGGTACGGACCTGTGGTGCTTCTGGGCATCTAAGGATCTGTACGAACATGTTGAGATAATATAGCCGAGTTGGACAGGGCACTTTTCTAAGCCTAAATTCGCCACATGAACGGACCTGTGGTGCCTCAGGACGTCCATGGAGCCGTACGAACATGTTTAGATAATATACCCGAGTCGGACGGGACACGTTTCTGAGCCAAAAATCGCCACAGGTACGGACCTGTAGTGCTTGAGGGCATCCACGGAACCACATGAATATGTTGAGATAATATACCGAAGTCAGACGGGGCATTTTCTGAGCCTAAGAGTGCCAGAGGTACGGACCTGTGGTGCTTGAGTGTGCCCAGGGAGCCGTACGAACATATTGTGATAATATACGCAAGTTGGACAAGGCACTTTTCTGAGACTAACATCGCCACAGGTACAGACCTGTGGTGCTTGAGGGCATCCAGGGAGCCGTGTAAACATGTTGAAATAATATACCCGAGTTCGACAGAGCACTTTTCTGAGCCTAAAATCGCGACATATATGGACCTGTGGTCCTAGAGGGCGTCCAAGGAGCCGTAAGAAGATGTTGAGATAATATACCCAAGTTGGACAGGGCACTTTTCTGAGCCTAAAATCGGCACAGATACGGACCTTGGTGCTTGAGGTCGTCCAGGGAGCCGCAGTAAAATCTTGAGATAAAATACCTGATTCGGTTCGGGCACTTTTTGAGCCTAAAATCACCACAGGTACGGACATGTGGTGCCTGAGGGCGTCCAGAGAGCTGTACGAACATATTGAGATAATATACCTGAGTCGGACGGGGCACCTTTCTGAGCCTAAAATCGCCACAGGTATGGACCTGTGGTGCCTGAGTGCATCCAGGGACCCATACGCACAGGTTGAGATAATATAACTGAATTGGATGGGGCTTTTTTCTGAGCCTAAAATCGCCACAGGTACGGAACTTTGGTGCTTGAGGTCGTCCAGGGAGCTGTATGAACATCTTGAGATAATATACCCGAGTTGAACAGGGCACTTTTCTGAGCCTAAAATCGCCACAGGTACGGACAGACCTGTAGTGCTTCAGGGCATCTAAGCATCCATACGAACATGTTGAGATAATATACCCGAGTTGAACAGGGCACTTCTCTGAGCCTAAAATCGCCACAGATACGGACCTGTGGTGCTTGAGAGCGTCCAGGAAGCCGCAGGAACATCTTGAGATAAAATACCTGATTTGGTCGGGGCACTTAATTGAGCCTAAAATCACCACAGGTACGGACTTGTGGTGCCTGAGGGGGGTCCAGAGAGCCATACGAACATCTTGAGATAATATACCTGAGTTCGACGAGGCACTTTTCTGATCCTAAAATCGCCACAGGTATAAACCTGTGGTGCCTTCAGGCGTCTAGGGAGCCGTAGAAACATGTTGAGATAAAATACTCAAGTCGGACGAGGCACTTTTCTGAGCTTAAATTCACCAAAGGGATGGACTTGTGGTGCTAGAGGGCGTCCAAGGAGCCGTACGAACATGTTGAGATAATATACATGAGTTGGACAGGGCAGTTTTCTGAGCCTAAAACGGCACAGTACGGACCTGTGGTGCTTCTGGTCGTCCAGCGAGCCATAAGAACATCTTGAGTTAAAATACCTGATTCGGTCGGGGCACTTTTTTGAGCCTATAATCACCACAGGTTTGGACCTGTGGTGCCTGAGAGTGTCTAGGGAGCCATACGAACATGTTAAGATAATATACACGAGTTCGACAGGGCACTTTTCTGAACCAAAAATCGCCACAGGTACGGACCTGTGGTGCTTGAGGGCATCAAGGAAGCTGTACACACATGTTCAGATAATATACCCAAGTCGGACAGGCACTTTTCTGAGCCTAAAATCGCCAAAGGTACGGATCTGTGATGCTTGAGGGCATCCAGGGAGCCGTAGGAACATGTTGAGATAAAATACCTGATTCAGTCGGGGCACTTTTCTGAGACTAACATCGCCACAGGTGCGGACCTGTGGTGCTTGAAGTCGTCCAGGGAGCTGTATGAACATGTTGAGATAACATACCAGGGTCGGACGGGGATATTTTTTGAGCCTAAAATCGCCACAGGTACGGACCTGTGGTGCTTGAGGGCGTCCAGGGAGCCATACGAACACATTGAGATAATATAAGCGGGTTGGACGAGGCACTTTTCTCATCCTAAAATAGTCACAGGTATGGGACCTGTGGTGCTTCAGTACATCAAGGGAGCTATACGCACATGTTGAGATAATATGTCCGAGTCGGTCAGGGCACTTTCCTCAACCTAAAATCGCCACAGATATGGACCAGTGGTGCTTTAAGGCATCCATGGAGCTATTCGAACATTTTGAGATAATATACCCAAGTTGGACAGGGTACTTTTCTGATCTTCATATCGCCACAGGTACGGATGGACCTGTGGTGCTTGAGGGAGTCCAGAAAGCTATATGAATATGTTGAGATATTGAGCAAAATTAGTTTCTAGAACTACTTTAAGATGTTTCTAAGTATACTGTGTTCTACAAATGTCCTTTGCTATAGTGTGAAGAGACCTCCGATAGCTACTTTCAACTCATATATGTATACAAATCCACTGACAATAATGAATTTTTGTAGTTCTACATTCAGTTGAATAATGCACAAGTGTTTTTGCAACGGACTGTCGTTTCTTGAAATAGATAGGGCTATTTGTGTAGGGCAAATGTATTGTGGGAAATTAAGCTTGTACATCAAAACCAGGACATTAGGGTAAATTCATTTGATGAATGTAAGCAAGCTGTAGGATTTTTCAACACCAAGTGTTTACATACACATGCGGAAGATGGTCATCAGATTATGATGTGGCTTTGTTTACTCAGAAAACTACTACACCTGTATTAGCACCTTTCGAAAGGATTGGTGGGAGAGAGAGAGAGAGAGAAACTAATAATAAAAGCAATTTTTATAAATGTAAAGATAGAATGTGCGTTTGTAATCGATTTGAAAAGCTTTTTATTTGTCTATTAATACACAAAACAAGAGGTCTTTCTTCCGGTACAGTGGAGGGAAACATGGACACGTGAGTAAAATAGTGTGGGTCAAGGCTACATAGCAGTGGGTTAGGTTGGTAGCCTAGTCATGTAGACCTTAGTAACAGCGGGTTCAACAGTGTGTGTGAAAGGCGCTTAACAGTAGGTAGGTCTGGAGGGAAGCTTATCATGTGTCTATGGCTACAGGAAGAGGACTCCTGTGTCCTGTGCTATATATATATACTGTGTTCTATATTTATCTCAAGGTAACATCTAACTTTAGATGAACTGAAAAAAGGAAAATGTCTTCTATCTGCTAGGACATTATTATTATATTTTTCTTTTAAATTGTTCAAGAGTTCTTGTTCACTTGATTCTTTATTACTCCGTTTATATGTGTATTTTAATCCTTTTTTCCTTTTAAAAGTACCATTTTAAGTGTATCCATTTACAGTAGGATAATTCTCAAACCTTTTGAGGTATTGTATAATACATTCAGATATATTTTGGGGAGAAAGAGAATGAGGTGCTTGGCTTCTGCTATTTGCAACCTGTATCTTCTTTAATCACAGTGATTATTTAAAGCTGTTTTGTCATCAGTTATTTTTGTCTTTCAACATGTCTATGACATATTCATTAGTAGCTTTCCTTGTATATCTCCCATGGGAGGGAAGGGTGGAAAGAATATGGCCTATTCTATATACAGACTTGTTTGTCTTTAATCAATTGTAATATAAAGCTTCTAATATGAAGTAATTACCTTCTTATATTTTAGCTTTAACCTGCTTGATTTGTATAGCATTACTCTAGTTATGTATTCTTGTTGTTTCTTATGTGTAAACCTTCTGCTAAGTGTTTTCATGGCAGTGTAGCCAGCCTTTCTCTTATCTATATCAACTTACTAATTGTGTGTGGCCTTCAGATGATAATGTTTGAGAGTAATTCCGATAACGTTTATATATCTGGTCCTGTCAAAGTGATTCTCTGGTCATACTGTGTGCCTTCCCTGTCACCCTAATGTATCTGGTTTTCAGACCTTCATATGTTTAGATGATTTCTGTTCGTGTCCTGATTATGTCTACACTAAATAATCTAACACTGGTTGGAATACTGGTGTGCGTGGGTGTATTATACATGTGTTTTGTTGGCTGTATATCTCTGAAAGGCTAAGATCTCAGTTGTCTGTGTTATTGAATGGTAATTAACCAGGAGTATTCTATAGATCTATTTTCCTTCACTCGTTGAGGAGTAATCTTATTTTGATCAATTTTCTGCAACATCTCAGTTACTCAATGTTGTTAGTTTTAAATATATTGCAATAAATGTTCTCAACCCCCCCCCCCAAGTTTTGGGGCTTTGCAGAGCAATACTGTCTGTTTTACAACTTAAACATCAATAACTCAAGTGCATATGTTGGAAATAGTGATGCATTTCAGGTTCTCCAATCCTCTTGTGCGGAGTGTGTGACAGGATAACTTCTTGTTCTCTGCAGATCCTCAGTTTGCAGGTGACAGCAGCCATTGTAGTGTAGTTATGTCCAAGTGTTGACCTTTCAACACCGCATCCAGGGTATACTGGGTAACTGCATAGTGCAATTTGGGGGCAAATCACTCAAAAAAAGAATTTGTACGTCAATAAAAACACCAGGGCTTACAAACTTCATTTTATTTATGTAGGAAAAGAACATGTCCTAAATAGAAATATCTGAGACAGTATCATTCACAGCTGGAAGCGCTCTCTACATTGGGGCTTCTCAAATACACAGGCAACGTCCAGTAAATCGTTTTCCCTAAAGGTTTTTTTACTGGATAACTTGGAGACAACAGAATCAACTGAAGGAAAGGTAAGGTGGGGGAAAGGGGGACCAATCAGAAGGGGATGCTCGTCGGTAACTCCTCGTGATTGGTCCAGGTTTCTTGTGTACGTTCAGCATGCTTCAAGTTCTCTAGTAAAAGACGAGTGAACCAAGCGAAACCAAGGTTGCCAGCTGGGTTTTGGTTGGGCCATCGGGGGGTGAACAGTTAATCCGCTTCTACTACAACATATAAGGGGACGCATCAAAGGTTTATAGGCTGACTTTGGAAGTCGAAGGAAGGGAAAAAACACAGAGAAACGAGCGACGTATTTGGTGAAAAGGGGGATGATTATTTTTCATTTCTCAAGAGGTGTAAGGAATCTCAAAAATGCAGGGGGCCTCCGGGAGGGGAGTCAACCGGGCAAGCTATTGCGTCTAGACTACAAATAGGCGTAGTAGGACGTCAGCTACTGAGAACACATAGCAGCTCTCACCATAAGATAGTTTTGCAGGCAAATATATATATATATCATATCAAGAACAAAAACCGGTATTCCGATTGGCTCCTTTTCACCCCCTAAAAAAGCGGCTTTTACATATATATATTTCCCCCCTTCTTTTCAACCTATCGCAAAACCGTCTCTCGTGCAACGTAAGGGAACGGGAGCCAATCAGAGAACTGGTGGGGTAGTTTGAAAACTATCAGAACGACTGCCGCGACCAGCCACAGTGGAGGACATTGAGGTGGGAAAATGATATAGGAAATGTTACACCTGATATACATAAACACTGTTGCCAGTAGCTAACTAAAACGGTACGCGACCTTTGCCCATGTTCAACATAAACCTCAAAGTGTTCTTTCGACTCGAGTGGCTGGCTAGCGGAGTGTAAATAAGTAAATCAAACCGAGGCACATTCATTTATTTATTAGTTGTCTGCAAAAACCATAAAAAATATCGAGCATTATCATTATCATAAAATAATTACACATAATCTGTTCAGTGTGGCAAAGAATGCATATAGTTTTTTTTTTCCTTCTTCTTCTTCTTCTTCATCAAAGCATAATATTTCTTTCCTAATTACAGCGATCAGTGCGAATGGCTTTACACAGTGTTCGCAATAATCTCAAAAGAAAGTGTATTAGATATATATTTATTTATATATATATATATATTTAAAATCAACACAACCAGAAATAAAAGGTCTGCAGAGGCAATTCGCAGCATCCACGGCCGTGCCTCAAGCAATTACCACACATGGGTAACAAGTTTCTCTCGTTCGTGGACGCTGCAGCTTTGCTGGGGAAATGTTACCTTATGTACATCTGGAAATAACTACAATGGCTAAAAAAAAAGTTTTTATAAAAACATTTCATCGATCATATGTATATAACAGTGGTTCGCATGTTCCAACTGAAATGGTTTTCGACAGCAGCAGTTACTAGGGACCGCGCGCGAGGTCTCACCAGCGGAGTGGCGGGAGGCTCTTTCGCCCAGGACTTTGGAGACACACAAAAAGGATTCACATGTTAAATGTCGATGGGAAGAAAGTCCACTGTCCCAGTGAGCTGGCTTCCGTCCACATCCGCTGGCCAGAGCATCAACACGTCATCAACTATAAACAAAGGAGACGGTTTCACCAAAGGAACTCTGGGTAAAACCTTGAGCAATGATTAAGTTTTAAAGAGGACATTTAAAAAAAATTGTTTCCCTAATAAACCACACTTCTTCAGCTCTGGGACTTGAGACGACGCATTCACACTTTTGGCTTACACTTAACACTTTGCACACACTGAGGTATCCATCTTCTTCCCTTTTCCAGATAAGTAACGTAATTCTATAGCTTTCCATCACTTCCTAACTAAAGAGCGTGAGCATCTTGGCCGCAGTCACTTCTAAAGGGCACGCAAGCCGTCCCGAGAGGGGGTGATGGCGATCAGCTCCGACACATTTTAAATTCTCGTCTTCCAAGCCGATACACGAAGCACCCCTTCATTGCATTTCCTGGTATACTAGCTTCTTGTAGCTATGCCGTGCCTTCCGGAACCCATTTGCCTAGCTTAAACCTCCAGCGGGCTCTCGTGAGCAATTCATGTATTTGGGAGCCTCCCACGCTGGATTATCCTAACCCGCCAACACTTTGTCAAATACGAAGACCTCGTTATGTACCTCCCAAACGATCAGGAGACCAATGGACACCTCCACCTCCAACACACAGACGCGAACACATACCCCCAACAGGCACCTGAACAAGGCTAAGTCCGTTTTCTCTTGTGCTATGGCTTTAAATGTTCCCGTACCGCTGACACGGCTTCATGCAATGTCAGGCGACCAGGTTTGCATGGCCAGTTATATATATCTATATTTTTTTATACATTTCATTTTTCTTTTTTTTTACCCGTAGGGCACTTAAACGGACACAGCCAAGGCACGGGGGCGAGCAACTGACGAACCATACTTTCATCAACCACACACACACACAGAAACACACCTACCACTCTTAAAAAGGACTAGACACAATGGTGATCTAACCATCTCCTTTGCCAAGCTTGAGCCTGTTGCCGTCTGCTCTCATGGTAACACTTGATTCGTTCGATACAACTTCACGGTCGTACAAGGTGGGGAAAATCTTCTCTCAAGATTCTGAGGTAAAAGTGTAAATATCCTGCAATTCCCCCAGGTTCCCAAAATCCTATACATGTTGCGTTAAGTTGCACGGGCACACACTACATACACGGAAGTACAAATGTATAGCTTCATCTAGCTATAAAATGGATAATGATGGGGGGTCTCAAAATGCTTTAAAGTTTATAGTTATACAAACAGTCTCAAACTGCACTTACTGTTTATATATAGAGTCCAAACTATTCCGTATAAACCTTACAATCTTATTGGCACATTATTACAGAGCCAGCATATGGGCCTAGCTATATACAACACCCCGCCCTCCCCTCCCATTTGCTCACACACACACATACACACACACGTAAATCAAACGCTACAGTTGAAAGCCTCCATATGTTATATAGGCAAAGCTATGTCTACCTCTCTCTCTTTTCTTGAGTTCCTATGTGTGTTGTACCCCAGCTCGTGGATACCCGACACCGAACGAGATCACGAATTATATACACTCCCATCAGCTGCCACTGATACAAGTAATTATATAAAACAGGTCACAGGAAACACCTAAAAATCATATAACCTTTGAACCTATACTAATACAAACACAATGATGGCGCGAGGTTACTCTGCCCTTTGACGGGGGGAGAGAAAAAAAAATGCAACTCTACAATAGGGAGTAGATATGCAACCTCTCTCTCTCTTCCAAGTGACGAAAATGGGTACTCGCTACCAGGAACTCTTCCAAATCTCATTCGTTAACTACCATATACTGAATGAAATTCCATTATATAAAATCATGTTAGAGTTGACCTTATGCATACACAAAACACAAACAATACCAACTGATACCCTGGGTCTACCCGATGAAGATAAGTAACAGGAAGTAATTGGTAAAATTTGTACCACTTACGTTTCAACCGACAGCAGAGACAAAAATAAATGAAAAAAAATATATATATATACGGGAGATTCACATTCACATTGGTCAACAGGTGAAACGTTTGTGGTATTCTGCCACCTGCATCTTGCAAAGAATTACAAAACAAAAAATCATGTGATCATCACATACAAAAATGTGATCTGACAACACTCGACTCACATGAGCCACCTTCAACTGCGTGATCAGGTCTCAAATTCCCAGTTGACATCTCTCTCTCTCACCGTGCCCACAAGCTGATTCCTGAGAGACTGACTTGGTATCAGAACATCAGATGAGCAAGGCGTGATTAAGAAATAAAAAAAAAAGGACACCACAAATAACCTATCATTAAATTACGGGAAGATGAGACTGAATCCAAGATGGCTGAGGTCGAGCAGGGAGGCGTTCCGTGCACCTGGGTGCCCAGAGTCGAACTCCGTATGTCTTGCTTGGTGGCAACGGTAGTTCGAAGTGGCGCCACCAGAGTGCCGAACGACTTATCCCTTCCATACATATTGCACTTGTTATATACAAAAACACAAATGTAAGCTCTTTTGAATACGAGAAAAGAAAACACAGGAAGTATAACTCTCACCCTCTATGCCTAGTTTCTTACATAAATTCACCTAATGCTCTCTCTCTCTCTCTACATCTAAAAGACATCACTCAAAAAATACTTACACTCACGCGAGTGCCCCGCCCCTCAAAGTTCCACAGACAAGATGCTTCCAAATTCCACTCAGCAACTTTGATAATAATCACATTAGTACACAGTCAGGCGCGTACTCCTATCACAGATAAATTTCCAATAGATAATATAACCCTATTACTCATCCATGGAAACATATGACTTGCTTTAATTTCCCCCACCCAGAAAAAAAAACCTTGGTAATTAAGTCATTATTTCATTTTTTTTGTGTTTATATAATTTCACTTATAAATAAATAAGATCACTTTAACCAAGTCCCTGCAACAATTAAGTTGTTTTTAACTGTCACTTGTGTTTTCCAAGACCGACTTGACTCTCAAAATGCATATGTCACATTTAAATCCACCAGACATGGCAACTCGTGGTATAGGGCGGGACTGAGACGTGGCCTCCAACTCCTTCTTCAGGAGGCCACATGACTACCTCACTCACTCCCTCCCCTCCCTCTCTCTCAGCGGTTTGACTTCGGTAAACTGGAACCAGACCTAGTCAGACTTCTGTCTACTGTGGATAGACAAAAGAGGTCCTGGTCTGCACGCACGCGCGCCCGTGCGAGGAGGCGGTGGTAACGAGTAGCGAAGAGCTTCAGGTGGCGTCTTTATGAAGGCGTGCCCTTGGACGTCAGAATGGCCGGGGAGGGGCTTCTCGCGATGATTTGACTAGCAACTTCTAAAATTCTGTGGAAGAAAGAGACAAGCTTTGATTAGAATGGGTGTCGGATTAACATCAGGTTCGATAAAGGTTTCAGGGAGATTAACTAAAGTAGTGGTTTCAGGGAGATTAACTAAAGTAGTAAAGATTTAGGGAGCTTAACTTACGTACAAAAATTTCAGGGAGCTGAACATGCAAATAAAGTTCCAGGGAGCTTAACTAACGTGCAAATAAAGTTCTAGGGAGCTTAACAAACGTACAAAATACAGTCTTCTGGGAGCTGAACTAACGTACAAATAAAGCTTCAGGGAGCCTAACTAATGTACAGATGAAGTTTCAGGGAGCTTAGATAAACGTGCAAATAAGTTTCAGGGAGCTGAACAAGCACACAAAGTTTTAGGGAGCTGAACTAACGCACAAATAAAGTTTCCAGGGAGCTGAACTAGCGCACAAATAAAGTTTTAGGGAGCTGAACTAATGCACAAATAAAGTTTCAAGGGAGCTGAACTAACGCACAAATAAAGTTTTAGGGAGCTGAACTAACGCACAAATAAAGTTTCCAGGGAGCTTAACTATCGTACAGTCTTACCAACTCAGCGAGTGTGA
>JAUUDW010645627.1:0-10790 GCA_032361385.1 Panulirus guttatus | reverse complement strand
AAAATCTGTAAATACTTTCCCTGTCTGTTTTTCCCCCTTTCTCAGTTCTCTCTATATTTCAATTAGGGCCCGGCCTTTATGTGGACTTTTGTCTGTGACTGGAGCCTTCAACATAAAAAAAGAAAAAAAAGATGTCACTGCACCTTATTCGCACAGAGCTATTAGAGAAGGTTCAGAGAAGGGCAGGAAAGATGCTACCAGAAATAAGAGAGTTGAGTTCAGGGAAAGGTCAGAGGACTTGAATTTGACCACCATGGAAGAGAGAAGAGTGAGGGGTGATCTAATTACAATCATTTAGATTTTAAACTGGCTTGATGATCTACATTGAATGGCTTTTTGAAAGAATTAGAAACAAAACAACTTGAGAACATGATTTGATATTAAGCAAGAGACTTGGTGAAAAAGGTGTGAAGTATTTATTGTAGCGATGTGGATGAATAGAATAAACTGAAAGAGAACATGGTCATTGCCGAAAGCACATAGAAGTTTTAGAGGTTGTACGTAAGTAATCAATGTCCAAGGAATGGGGCTCCGTGTGTCTAGAACTTCCTCTTAGATGAATGGAGGTACTTCTGATATATTTGTGGGATTGATCATTCCTGGACATAGAGGAGTTGATTGAATCATCTCATCTGATTTGAAATGAAGGAAAGACAAGTTATACTGAACTTAAAACCAACAAGATATATGGAATTTTTCCATGCACAGTTCATTATCCATTAGATGGAAGGAGGCACATCTGATACTAATATAAGTCTGCCACTCTTTAGGAATGGGGATTTGATGTCAAACCAACTTTGCCCAGTGCAGAGGAAAACCAGGATATGGTTTTCTAAGTGATATGTCCAGTGTGATGGGCTTAACCTGATTTTTTTATGCAGTTGATAGGTTTCTAGTTTCTTAAACATTTCTTAATGATAAATATAGATCCTTCATTATTTTTCCCCTACTGGTACTAGTTTTGGGTGAGTGAAAGTCCAAATAATACACCTGCTCTTCTGTATTTTAAAGCATTACCCAGAAAGGAAGTTTCATGCTTCCTGTTTAACTATCACCAGGGTTCATAGAACTTCTCTACTACATGGACAGAAGTGAGAAGCTATTAGCAATTGAATTTTCAAGTTTAAAACTTGACATTATACAAGATGAAATCTGGCAAGGTGGCTGAAGTGGATGGTATTGCAGTTGATTTTCGTAAGAGGGCGCCGACTGTGTTGTTGATTGGTTAGTTTAGATTTTCAGTGTATCTATAGACCATTGTGAGGTGCCTCAGGACTGGTAGAATGCATGTATAGTGCCATTGCTTAAGGGCAAGAGGGATAAAGGTGAGCATTCAAACTAAACTGGGAACAAGTTTGTTGTGTGTACCTGGTAAGTTGTATGGGAGAGTAGTGATGGAGAGGGTGAGGGCCATATGCAGAGCATCAGACTTGGGGGGAACAGTATGATTTTAGAAGTGGAAGAGGATGTGTGGATCAGTTGCTTGTTTTAAGTTATGTGTTTGAGAAATGCTTTGAGAAATAGAAGGATTTGTTTGGGGCATTTATAAATCTAAAGAATGCATATGATATGGTTGATAGCCATGCCTTGTGGAAGGTTGGAAGGATATATAGTGAGGGAAGAAAGCTGCTAGAAGCATGAGAAACTTTTATCAAGGGGGTAAAGCATGTGTATGAGTAGGAAGAGAGGAGTGAATGGTTTCGAGTGATGGTTAGTCAGCAGCAGGGGTTTGTGATGTCACCATGGCTGATTGATTTGTTTGTGGATGGTGTGATGAGAGAGGTAGATTCAGGTCATGGAGAGAGGGGTAAATAAGCAGTCTGTAGGGGATGAGGGGCCTAGGAGGTGAGTCAGTTGTTGTTTGCTGTTGACACAGCACTAGTGGCAGATTCAAGTGAGAAACTGCAGAAGTTGATGGCTGAGTTTGGAAAGTGTGTGTGAAAGGAGGAAGTTGAGAGTAAATGTGAATAAAAGTAAAGGTAGATAGGGCATGAGCTTGAATGGAGAGAAATTGGAGGAAATGAAGTTCTTTCGATATATGGGAGTGAACATGATGGCAAGTCAAATCTTGGAAGCAGAAGTAAGTCAAAGAGTGGATGAGGGGGCACAGGTTCTGGGCGCATTGAAGAATGTATGGAATGAAATGTCATTTTCAAGGAGGGCAAAAATGGGTTTGTTCAAGGTATAGTAGTCCCAGCATTATTATATGGATGTGAGGCATGGGCTGTAGATAAGGATGTGGGGAGAAGGATGGATGTGTTGGAAATGAAATGTTTGAGGATAATATGTGTTGTGAGGTGGTTTAATTGAGTAAGTAATGAAAGGGTAAGAGAAAGGAAAGAGAAGAGGCTGACAATGAGGATATATGTGTCAGAAGAATTGGAGGGAACAAGAGGGGACCAGATTGGAGATGGAAGGACAAAATGAAAAAGATTTTGAGTGATTGGGGCCTTAAAATGCAGTAGGGTGAAAAACATGCATGGGATAGAGTGCATTGGAATGATTTGGCATACAAGGGTGTAGTGTAGTGGCTGGGGAAAGCCATGAAAAGGTCTGTAGAGCCTGGTTGTGAATAGGGAGCTGTGGTTTTGATACATTAAACATGACAGCTCGAGAATGTTTATGAATAATATGGTACTTTAAACATGACAGCTAAGGATTGGTTATGAGTGATTGTGGCCTTTCTTCATCTGTTCCTTGCATACCTCTCAGACATGGGAAACAGCGATCAAGTCTTGACAATTATTTATATGTATTTAAGATGTTTTGATGCCATTATATTTTTGAAGTCGCCATGAGGCTGGTGAACTATACACTAATAAATATTTCTAGGATGATATAATGCTTATAGCTATTGTACTTAGTAGAGTGAATGACTTCTGTGCAGTGTACTGGGATTTTTTCAGTGTTGGCTTGATCTCCACAGCCTACCTAGCAGAATTGTTCTTTTTCAGGTTGGTAGGTTTTTAGGTATCAACCTCATTTGAACATTAATGCCACAGCTGTGTGTGATATATCTTGTTTAGTATGTAGCTCAGGCTTATTGGTCGAAGGTAGGTCCCTCTCTAAAACCATGTTACAGGGCTTAAACTTAACTGAGAGGTACTTTTATTTCTCAGTTTCCATTTTCAGTCTACCAGTGAAACTGATCCTTTCATGAAACATGGGACTATCATTGATCTTTCCTTAATTGGTTAACAGCACCACCTCCCTTCTATATGAGCTTCAGAGAAAGAGCTGTTGTCTCCAGTAGAGCACTACAAATTAACTGAAATTATACTTCAATATCCAAATGGGTTCAATAATTCAAGGAAGTACACCACGTTAGTCCGTTTCTTTAAAAACATTTAGCTTTCATATCTGATGGTACTAAATGCAGTGAAGTGCTTTATTAAAGACTTGTAACATGAAAAGGGCCAAGTTTGATTTTGTCAAAGTATTTATTAAGTCCCACATTTTACAGACTCTTTATCTTAAAGGATTTCCTTTGACTTATTTCTTTTCATGCCCTCTGTATTAGGCTTTTAGGGTTTCTTCCAAATAGTTTACTTGATTCTTTTTTCATCTTTTGTTTAACCACCTTTATCGCTTCTTTTCTTCTTAGTTCAGCATTACCCGCAACATCCTTCATTTAAGTATGGTATCATTTCCCTTGCTCACTGGCCAAACCCTGTTGGGAAGAAATTAATCTTTGAAATAATGAAAAGTTATTTCTCTATGCAAAGGAGGCTGCCAAGCATTTCTTCCTCTTTCTTCCTATCTTGCCTTCCACTCTATAATTTACTTCCTGCTAGGTAGTGTGGAATTTTGCAGGAATGAGTTAACGTTGTTTACGTGGATAGTTTACAACACTAAATTTTGATGTCAGCACTGTGACACTGGGGAACAGTGGTTTGAGCAATGTGATCCTCCTTTAGGGGCAGATGGTGGGTAAACCACAATATGTTGCTGGGATTGTGCATAGGTTTCATTCCAAAGGGTTCATAGTCCTCTCATTTACCTTGCTTACTGATCCTCCTTGTTGGAAGAAACAGTTTTTCATGAGTTCAAACTGAGTTTTCTTATTCTTAGAAACTTACTTTCAAATTTTGTACCAAAATCCCTTCCCTTTTACAGCGCCAAGCCTGCCACCTGAGACGATACGATGTGAGGCAACATCTCCTCAGAGTGTTTCAGTAGCATGGCGGCCTCCTCCTGTTAGGGGACAAAATGGCTTAATCAAAGGATATAGAGTTCTTTACACACCAGCTGCAGAATACTCAGGTGAGTAGGAGATTTTGTTTGCTTGCATGTGATTGCCTGTTTGTGCACTACAAACTAATAGTTTTATACTCATAAAGGCCCATCTCCCAATTTTTCTTACGTATTATACAGTCTTACAGCCTTATTGATAATGTCTTCATTAACAGTTTCCTCTAACAATTTTTCTCATGTATCCACAGCTCTATTACTTTAGAAGTGTTTCTTCACATCTTTTGTAATAGGACTTATTTAGTTTCCTGCTACATTCATACACTGACTTATTGTTTTTAATTCTGAAAAACTTCATCACATCCATTCAGCAACGTGTTTTTCGTTAACATGTCTCCCCTCTTTCGTTAACATGTCTCCCCTCGTCCTTTTCTCTTCCAACATGAGTGATATCATGCCTTCTAGCTTCTCTTTCACTTCCTTTACTTGTAACATAATGTTTGTTACCTACCTCTGGGCTTTAACAGCAGATGAATGTCCCCTTAAGCAATTTGTCAAATCCCTTATAACATATCCTAAGTTAGGTCAAATATATGTTTTGAATTATCTCAAGAAATTGGAGAGAAAGCATGTAACCCATGGATCTCCAGCATACTGTTAAAGACGACAAAGTTGAGCTGGAATTGGGATGGGTAGCTGGAGATCCTCTCCTCCAGTAGTATTTTCTTTCAAAAGTAGGAAAAGAGGAAGGATTTTTCCTCAAAGGCTCAGTCATATGCTTCTGATGCCACCTTACTAAGGTGGGAAATAGTGAACAGACATAAAAAGATATAGCTTTGAGCTTGTGAAAAGCATTTTTTTGAGCCAGAACCAAAACTTGCCCTTCCTGATATGCACTTCCCCATCATGCTGTTTTGTGGTAGTCAGTGTGGTAGAGAACTTTCATAACAATTATTGCCACAGTCACATAAAAAGCTTAACCATAGCATATCTTGTGAGCTGCATGATTATCAACTCATCAACATAACTATAATTACTCACTAAGTCAGTATCCCTATCATCCCTCCAGTGATGTTGTCATACCAACCTTTGCTGCTGGTGCTGCCTCCTGCCAAGCTTCAGTCTTGAATCCTAGTGGTCTTCTGAGGAAACTTAACCTAATGGGAGAAGGTGGGCTCAGGAACAGCAAAGTGATAGTTCTGTTTCAAAAATATGCCTGTCTCAAGTTCTCAGCTGTTTTTTTTTTGAGCCAATTTATCACCCCAGCCTTCTCATCATGTAGCTTTACCGCTGGAAAAGAAGGGGGGGGGTGGACCTGCGTAACATAAGATACCTGAACTTATTCAAATGAAATGAAGACAACTCCATGGCACCTGTCTGTCTCTCAGTAATTATGGCCTGGAAAACTTTTCCGTTATTGAGGTCTTCATATGACTCTGTCTTTCTTGGGTGGGTTATACACCATATATGCCATTTGGCACAGCATAGGAAAAATTTTTAAACTAGGAATTTACCTATCTGTGCAGTACAGTGAGAGAGTTCTTCATAATGGGGCTCTATCCCTTGACCTTTATATACCGTCAAGTAGGCTTTTGAACCTTTGGAAACTACTTATTATTTCCTTATATAGTCTGTTCCAACCAGCCACCACCCTTACCCTGAAACAGTGCTTTACTTCTTTTCATGCTTATTGATTAGCTTCTTGCCTTAGTTTCTGATTACTCTGGTACAGTATCTCATGAAAAATTGTTTACTGTCAGTGTCCCAACTGATTTAGAAACTTAAAGGCTATAATTAGGTCACCTCTTTCTCTCTGTTTTCCCCTTCACTAACCATATACAGTAATCCTGATTGCATTTTTGTGTGCTTATAATCACAACATTTAGGGATGGAGTTTTACACTTGTAAGGGCTCATTTTCTAACTTCTATTTTCAACCATACAGTTATTACAATCACCTAGATTTTATTGTTTTTTTTACTTCCATATATCTTCACTTACGTTGCTCCATTTAATCATTCATTCACCATTTTTGATGTGTGTGGGTGATTACTCTTTTTTGTTACTATTTGTTTTATAGTAAGGAGATTGTTTTACACTTATGTTGCCCTTTATATTAGCCTTTTTCCATGTGTCATGTTTTAACCAAATGGTTACTCACACACACACACACACACATACAAACTAGATAATGCTAGGCACCCATTCACTGTCCCGAGGTGAGGATAAATGGCTGAATTGCTTGTGAGCTAGCTGCCCTGTATAAGATATGAACCCAGATCTGTTAGAATGGTGGTCTGTGATGCTAACATCTACAATGCAGTGGCTAATGTGTGTGTGTTTAAGAGAGAAAGAGTGAGTGAGTGAGTGAGTGAAAGCATGCAACAGAAATTGTGTTTTTGCGTGTAAGCTTTTTAGTGAATGAGCAATTTATGAACATATTCAAGTTTCTTCAAATATACATGTTGTAACTTAACACCTTCACTCGCAGATGAGGAAGCACAGACGGAAACAGCTGCTGAGAGCACCAACATCTTTAATTTGGAAAAGTACACAAACTACAGCATTAGTGTTTTGGCCTACACAAGTGCTGGTGATGGTGTTCAGTCAACTCCCATATTTTGCAGGACACTACAGGATGGTGAGTTATTGTTTGAAATATTGTTTTGTGTAAATGATTAACTGACATGGAGAAGCATAGTTGTGAAAGAAGGGACCCTATGAGTATCTGAGAGAGAGCACCTGCTCATTTGGGGGGGGTTAAAACACTAATTGTACCCCACAAAAAAGGGGCTACTCTGTAAGAATTTATTTCCATTGACCACCATGAAATGTATTAGATCAAGAGATGCTTATCCTCAGGGTTGACCAACCATACAGTAATGTGCCCAGTTGTACGACGTCAAAGCATGGAGGTTGTGTTGTAAAGCACGATTTGCCACCATCCTTCATTTCTTTACTGATTTTTGGCTGAAATCAGGAAATAGTTTTTCTAAAAAGGAAAGAATGGAAGACGAAACTACTTGGAGCTCTTCTCTTAGTAAAGATATGATTTTTTATTCTTCAAAAACTTCATGTCTCATCTACAGACAGAGTCATATGAGCTTCCAAGAGCATTCCCACATGAAGGTGGAGGAACTTCAAGAAAAACTTAAGAAACAAGATGAGAAGTGAACCCATATTGATGACTTGCCTCCCATTTCAGACCATCCTTTTCTGAAGGTGGCATACCCAAGGCCAAACAAAGGAAGTGAATCAGATCCAGTCCTGTACAGTTGAATAAAGGTGCTCTTCAAATGCCAAAGATCCAATTTGGCAGTCTCTTGCAATGAGAGGTTCCCTCAGAATGCTATAAAAGATGTAAAATTCACAGAGAGATATCCTCCTGATAAAGACCTAATGGAGTTTGGATGATAGAATCAAATCTTACGGAATTTTCTGTGAGGTCAAGATATTCTTGAAAGTTTAACTTGAGAGATAGGGTGATACTTTGTTAAATGTTTTCAGGATTGTAATGAAAAGTTTTCTTAACTGTAACAGTCTTAACCTTTATCCAAGGATAAACTTCCAACTTAAGTAAATTCTGTGTATACATCACATGGCTGTTACAAACATTTCTCTCTGATCTTGAAGGTGTAAGGAAGAGCATTTTATAAGAAATGTTTCTTTGCCAGTTCCCCTTAAGATAAATGTAGGTCCCAGTTAGGCTGAAATGAAAGAGCTATATGTTTCCTGAGAAAACAGGATCTTAGTCAACTCCACATGTGGCCAGCAAATGATGTCATGTATTATAGCCAAAAGCTCCTTAAAAGCATCAATGAAGCAATAATGCAATTGGCATCATTCTTGCCATAAGGAAAACTGAATATACATATTCTTTAACAACATATTCTTCAAAATATTTCAGAATAACCCCAAAAATGCCACACCATCTGGTATTGTCTGAGTGGATTCCAGAATTCAGAAGTGATGCTCGATCCTTCTTTGGTGATGATGACTCCCTAAGAGAGTCCAAAGGATATCATGAAAGAACAGCACAATGGTATGTACCCTTTTACCAATGGGATGTTTTTATGCACTCTGGATCACTAAGAGTCACAAAACATTAAAAAAATTGCCAGGTAGTTGTGTCATGGACCTCAAAATAAATTCAAACAATCCAAACTAAGGCCATGGCACTAACCCTTACTGCCACTGAATTGAAAATTAAAGATTAACAAAAAGGTAAGAGCACAGAGATCCACCTGAGAATTTCCTTTTAATGATAGGATCCACTTAAAAGCAGTTCATCCCATTATCATCTCAGAAAACATAGGCCTAGTGCTTGCTGTTTCATCTAACCACATACTACACAGTCCAAGAATGGAAAATATGTTTGAGTAAACCAATGCTCAAAAGATGCTAAGGTACGAATAAGGTTGATCACCTCAAAGAGAGGAAGGAAACAACACGAACCTTGTTCGGAACTTATGCACAGGGATGGTGTTGTTGATATGATATTGAGATCTGATCCAGCATGTAAAGGACGAATAAGTAGGAAACTATCACTCCTTTCCTGTTGAAATGACAACTCCCCTGAGCCTTCATCCTCAGAAGAAGTGTAGCCCCTCTAGATGTATGACACATCTTCCCAGACTGTCAGCAGGTCCATGTTGGCTCTTTGAGTCCTGCTTGTCTGCACATTTTCCTTGCTGGACCACCGATATAGGTTTTAGATGAATCTTGTGGGAAACTCAATGCATTTCTTTCTTTACTAGAAGAGAACCTACTGGAGCTGGGTATCCCTACCCTTTACCCAAACCTGTAGGGTTGGGGACAAGAACCCCAGCTCTCTGAATATTTCCCCAGTGATATTATAAATCTGCAAATATACCTGGAGAATAGCTCATTATTATTGTTATATGCATTTAGATAGTATACTTCAAACTTGGAGCAAAGGGTGTAAATCTTCTTTATAAGAGAGATTATTTTGATGTTATGACTTTCCCTATACAGTAAGGATTTGTGTAGAGAAAGAGACTCTTCTTATTTTTGTGCTTTATAATCTACCCTGTTCTTAACAATACAGTAAATGACATTGCTCAAGCATCATAACCATAAACTTTAGGGCTATCACTGACCAGAACACTTGGTGACCACCTCAGACCACAGTGCTGGTATCCCAAGGACTGGAATAACGCAAACTAAGGCTCTTGTATGGTCACAAAAACCAAAGCTGTATTGAGATTCCATGGAAAAAGAAATAGCCCAATGAAGTTTTTCAAAGGATCCCCATGGTGGGTAAACTCTCCCAAAAATGGTTTCCCAAGTACAATAACAGTATACTGGAAGGAACAGAAGATCAGTGGACTTTGGATATACTTTCACTTCTCCTGCCAGACAGAGGATTACAAAAAGAATTTTGTCTAATGATATTTTCCATAGTATCATGACAGCAAGAAAGTTCTGTATAAAGAAGATGATCCAAGCCCCAGAGTATTACAGCAAAGAATTTATTCTGTGAGGAATCCTAATTTCTTCAGAGCTGATGCCCTCCTTATGGTTTGATATACCTATTGCATCACAGGAGCTCTAGTTGAGAAATGGGGCCTACAACTCTGAGGCTATCTTCACAACCCCTGCTACAGACATAGGAGTATGAGACAGTCTTGACTTGTGCAAGATTTACTCAGGATATTGATGCACTCTTGTGTTTTGTGCATGAAGGGCAAATAAAGCTTTTTTAAGTTCCCAGAAGGAACTAGCCCACAGCTAATCATGACATCCTCTAAATGGACACCCACTAATTGGTTCAACTAATGTATTTTCAGCACATTACTAGTAGTCGGGACTTGGGACTCTCATCTTTGGAGGTCTGTCGTCATTTTCCCTCTTGACAGTGCTAATTTGCATGAAGATCTTAAGTCATTGTATACTGTACAGGTACTAATCTTACCAGTGTGCTCCTCAAGTTCAAGTTTCAGATTTATGATAACTCCTAGACCTTTGACACCATGTTCACTTACTGTGTCTCTCCTTGTTGTGAGTTGCTGATATATTGTTAATCATTCCATTACTTATTTGAGTAAAGTTCACTTCAGTAGATTCCATAACGTTCTTCTCTGACCATTTGCAGATATTTTTCAAACTTGTTCACTTTTTCTCCCATTTGCAAGGTAGAGCCAGAAACAGATGAAGAAATGGCACTCATTTGCTCACATTTGCTCTTTAGATGTTATGAGTAATGCACCAAAACTAGAGCCATTAGCCACAGCCAAGTCCCACAGATCTTTTTGCAGATTTCCTTGACCATTTATATGCCTTGGTTCAGCCAATTGATAGTGATGTACCTTATCACAGCAATCTGCTGTGTCTCATGCAAGCCTCACACCCTCTTGCATGTTCAGTCCCCAGAACTCAAAGCATCTTTCACTCCATCATTCTACCTCATCCTTGGTCTTTTTCTCATCCTCGTTTCATCCATTTTTCATGCATTGATCTTTTAGTCAGTCTTTTGTCACTCATCATCTCCATATGTCAAAACCATTTCAGCACACTTGGCTCGGTTTTCTCAAATGTATTTCACTTAGTACCACCCCTCTCTCTCATAGTGTCATTCCT
>JAUUDW010645616.1:0-10790 GCA_032361385.1 Panulirus guttatus | reverse complement strand
TCATTATCATTATTATTATTATCATCATTACACTGGTATAAAGAGAAAGGCAATGAATCTACCCAAAGATCTCATTGGTAGTACAGGCACACACACACACACACACATGAAATAAAACAAAAAAATATATTTATAGTTACAAAGGCAATGGCTGAAAGAAATAAACTGAATGATGAAATTCAAAAGTTGTAAACAAAGTAAGAGAACGTCCAAGTGATGGGACCCCACGAATGTAGAACTCCCTCCCCGTACGGTACAAATTGGGAACCACACACACACACACACACACACGGACACACATACAGGGCTGGAGGTCCGTGATGGTGGTGGTGGGCATTAGAGTACGTGGCGTCCTTGCGCCAACGTACAGGTCAGGAAGGCCCGTCCGGGTGACGCGCTCCCGTGCACGGTCTTCAGTCTCGGGTCCCTCATCTGGGATCGGCCTGCATCACTCAGCGGAAGTTTTAAAACCTTTCTGTCCTCCTTCCATGGCGGTAGTTTCTATATTTCACCAGTCAGGATATTCAATAATCTTTTCCTTTGGACTTTCGTGTGTCTTTTTCCTTCGAAGTTTGTATCAGACGACTCTAGTCTTACGTAGTTGCTTAGAACGAGAGTGTCAAAGCCTTTGGTAATTTTGAATACCTGTTTTGGATCACCTCTCAACCTTCTCCTTCCTAAGATGAATAAGTTAAGTCGTCCTGCCAGTTCTCTTAGGATTTGTGCCTCAGTTTATATTGAAAGCCAGTATGCTGAAAAATGCTCTCCTCTGCCAAGGCTTCGATGTCGTGAATCAAGTCATTGTTTTCCGTATTCAGTGGGCCACCTGACTGCCATTTGCTAAACTAAAAAATTCTTTGGAGTTTCTTCTGTTATTATTCAGACACATATGCTTCACAATGGCGTTTAATGTATATACACTTTTTTGTTGACTTTCATATGTAAATTTTACATGGCTTTCTCTACCATATTGGTTATTGGTCTCTGAGTCTGTTAAGTGCAATGCTTCAGGCGACAGACAAACCTTTGTCAACTTTTCTACTGTTCTGGTACAGTTCTGGACAATGACTGTCTGCTGCACACTGACCCATACATACCCTCTATTACTCTTAAATGTGTGAACCTATCCCAGGCTGCGTTTATATCGTTTCCACTGACGGCATCATCCGAGCTTGCACCGTCAGGAGTAATGTAAAGGTCACTAAAACTTCCTGATCTGAAACCTGTAGTTTTTTTTTCCATGACTGTCATGTTGACCTGCATTACAAAGCGGTATGGAAAGCAGCCTCGAAGGTGATTTGTCGGTGATCATTCATGGCAAACTCTCCTCCGTCCACAGTATTTATATACGTGATCCTCAACTAAGTCTAATGTGTTCATATCTCTCATAGGTGTCTCAGTGGACTATAACAGGATACTGTCAAACAAGCGTAGATAAGACTCTCTTTTCTTGAAAACTTGTGTTATATTCACAGGCTACCGGTTACTCAGATCTCTCTATTCTTATAGCTACTTGTTATCTGTCGACTTGCATCTTTCAGTACTTCAGGAGAGGCGTCGTCAGGACCAACCGGTGATGCAGCGCTAGTTCCATGGAAAGCTGTGTAACGAGCTGTGTGCAAGGAGGACCACTGGAGTCTCCCAAAGCGCCAAAGTTGGGGTTTCCATGGGAAGGAGGTAGAAGGGATGATGCGGGAGATGTGCCCAAGTGGGTGTTGAGTTAGTAGTTTCACATCGTAAAGGCAGGGGTTAAAAATAGGGCTTCCACTCCACTACGATCATTCCGAGGAGAACCAAGCCAGTTTTTGCGGTGTGCTCTGTAGTCCTCTGCACAGAGGATTGCAGTACGTGGAAGAGAAGAAAGCAACGCCTCATTGGCACACGAGGATTGAGCGTTATGATGCCTCCTTCTTCCCTCTAACAGCGAAGGTGAGGAATAATCTTCTTTATTCTTTCCCTCTTCCTAGAACATTTATACTTTTAACTGACGGGTTCAAAATCATTTGAGAAGCCTTGGTTAATTTTTCTAATCTATTTCTCATATCCTATATATATATTTTCTTCCCGAGATGGCCATGGCTGGGGCATGCTTTCCCGAGCCAAAGAGATCTACGTACGAAACATAAGAGCAAAGTTTTGATAGATGAAGACTTAGAGCCAGATGACATCGAAGTCGGAAAACTCAAGAGCCACGAGGCGAGCAACTGTTGTTCCTGTACTACAGTAAGCACAGACAGACACCTCCCTTGTAGCGAGGACGATGTTGAAGATCATAGCCAGAGTTATGGGACAGGAGAGGTGATGTGGGAGCCTTAGAGAGTCGGGTTTCAGAGGGAAGCTCAGGGGAGGACGTAGACAGATGGTGCTCTACAGGGGGTAGATTGGACTGAAGGTTGAACTATGGACAATGTGTGTTGTAGAAACTGGACAGAGAAACAGCTGGGTCTAGGAGCAATGTCGACGGGGCGCGAAGTGACTCCCAGCCGTCTGATGTCAGTCAAGACGGGAGGACCTGATGACCACTCAGCCCTCCTCGACCTGTGACACTGCTTAGATCCTCCACCATCAAGTTACACCTGCATGACCGCTGGGGAATGCGAGGTAAAATCTAGGGTCTACGAGAATCGTGCGAGTAAACTTGCTGTCAATAGGATGATGAGAATTTTGGCTTTGTGGACTGAACGTCAGCGACCCAAGCCAAGTGTGGGCGAGGCATAGACTGAAGAGGACAACAAATCTGGCCCATGAAGTCGGATTCTTTTCACGGATGTTTTGAAGTCTCCTAAAATCATCGCTTCTTCGTTGCTTCACGAGAGCCAGCTTAACATCTGTCTCTATGATTATAATTTTCTTCGCTCCCTGTGACAGGCACGGGGTACCTGGGTGATACAGGGAGAAGCGGAGAGAGAAGGGCTAGGGAGGAGAAATAAGACAGATGAATATCCGGGTTGTGTCAGGGTCGGCAGTAGCACCACCTCCGTCCCAGTCCCCATCCACCGAGCCAGCCAGCCCGGCTCACCAAGAGAACACGAATGGTGCACCGCCGCTGCTTACAGTGGGAGTCAGGACGCCCTCTCGGTCGCGTCCGCTCGACCATCCCTGAATACAAAACGGGCAGAGGAACGCCACCAGTCTTGGCTCACCTTTTAACCTGTGGGTTTGAATTCATGAGGATCGTGTGGGACCGCGTTGTCGAGGACTTGGCAACTGTGTGTTGTTTTCGCACCGCCTTTTGCACAGGATCTGAGGCAAATATTGTCTTTTTTTATGTTTGCTGAGACGGCACGGGCAGCTGAGGCCCTAATCAAGGCCATCCTATTAACGCTACATTTTATCGACCAACCCCTGGGGCTGGATGAACAGCTGGGTAGACTGTGGACCGAGTGCCGCAACCAGGATTCGAACCTATGCGCTCGACCCTGGGCGGGCGGCCCGTGAATGCGTCACGGTCAGAAACGCTAACCGTTACACCACCACGGGAGTCCATCTTTTGCTAGACTTCAAGAACGTGACATTATAGAAAACCATCTGAGATTATATTACTATTTCCCTTGCTCTATGAACCACGAGGGCAACGCAGGGGTACAGAAGCATAAGGCAGATTTGATCCCATTAAACGTTAAAGTGAAGGGAGTATATTCTGCACATGTCTTTTTCACTTCCTCAAAAATTCGTAAATATTTTCCCTCGTTTTTTCTTTTTCCGTTTCATAATTCTCTCTGTCTTTCAATTAAGGCCCGGCCTCGATGTGGACTTTTGTCCCTGACTGGAGCCTTCAACATGTAAAAAAGGTGATGTTTCCATATGTTTCTGCCGCGTCCTAAGCCTAAGAAGATTGCTGTGCCATGCACCCATCTGCTTCAGACTTGCACTCTATTTTTTGTGTGTAGCCGACACAGGGCATGGGGTAAGACATGCCCTAATCACGACCTGCCCTAATCACGACCTGCCCTAATCACGACCAGCTGGAATGACGGGGAAAATAAGAGGTACGAAAAAAAAAAGGATTAATCAGAACTCCTTTTGGATATTGTAGACCTGACTGTTGTAGGTGGAAAGGTTGCAGGACGAGCGAAATATAAAATGGAGGAAGAGAACTCCAAATTAGCTTTGTTCTTTGAGGAAAGACGGAGGTAGTCTATGGCTGTTAATCCTCGTGTGGCTGGTCCCCACAAAAAGGCTATGGGAAGCAGCAGCAAGTCGCGTGTCGCGGTGCCCTGGTGGCTGGGACACCCGCACGCAATTCATGAAAGCTGTAGCCGAAAATATAAGTAATAAACCTGTATAACAGAGAGGAGGGAAACAACATCACGGCGGAGAGAATGCAGTGGTTGAAGAGTTAGTTACGAGACAGTTAACATTGCAAGTGGGCTTCTGATACCACTCTGGCTGAGAGAGGGCTGGAGGAGGAGTATTCCATTCTGGGACGAATTAGATCCCTGTAGATACCGAACAGATGCTCCTGAGAAACATTACGGCACCTGGACAGTTGTTCCAACTTTTGCGTATCTGATTTTGTAATGCACATTACGTGGGGTTTGCAGGGTAGGGTGGAGGATACAGTTATGCTCAGCATGTTTATGTTATTACAAGGTTAAGCTACAGTGCTTGGAAATCTAATAGTGGCAAATGAGTGAGACTTAGAAAGAATTACGTGAAAAAAGTATAATTTTGCATTAATGAATTTAGCCAGTTTAATGCTTCCCCATTCCGAGATGTTGCAGCGGCCCTAATGGCGAGAGGAGGTAAGTTCAGAGAGAGAAAAAGAACAAGTATTGGAATCACTATGGAAGGGAAAGTGAGTTGAAGTATGTGGAGTAGAATCATCGGCGCAAGAGTGAACGAGTTCGTAGGTTGTGGGAAGATCATTGACGGAGATAGGAAAGAAAGGAGGCGATAGTATAAAACCTCGAGGGACACCAATACCGATTGGATAGGAGCGGAGAGGCCATTCTCTCATCTGTAATGGGTCGACTTAAAGGGATGCTATGCATGAGAGACCAGAGACAAATAGGAGAGACAAATGAGATTTCAAAACAGAGACTTACGCCACAATCTGTCAAGTGCTGTGGAGATGTCGAGGGGCTATTGTAAAAGAAGCACCATTATCCATGAGAGAGGAGGACCAAAGGCAAATGACACAGAAGAGAACACCAGTAAACCTTGTAGCTCGAGAGTGAGAGCTTAGGAGAGTTTCAAAGACTTGAGAAACAGTAGAAGGGAAGGACGATGGGCCGGTAGCTCTCCACCTGCACTCAGACACAGGCTCTTGTATCCCTGTATCGTATAAAGAGAACCTGCTATCCTCATCTAAAGACAATATGTTGAAGAGACAAGGAAACATATCCTCGCCAGTCAGGTCCTCGTGTCCCTCTGCCACACACCCACGTATAAAGAAGACGATATTGTTTACGACATTCCGGACTCTGGGTTCAAGGCCAGCCTTTGGTAAGGTCCTGTAGCAGGTCCAAGTCTTTGTCCTAATGATGCTACGCCTGCTGGGTAGGCAGGAGGCTAAATGGGACAACTCCATCCACCACTCACAGAACATAAAAGCCGGGCGTGTAAGGGAAGATCTATGGGCGATCTAAGAAGAGGTGGCGCTTAGTGTGCATGGTCAGAAACAGATTAGCAGTTAAGGACCATTAGGAAAGGGGTAATGACTCCATTTCTAGACTCAGATCGATCTACATGAATAGAATAATGTACTGTTTGTCATGGTCACTTCATACCTCAATAAAGGAACTTCAAGCTTAAGAGAATCTGTAAGAGAATTGTCCAGCTCTTTGCCATTTGAACCTGAATCTAGTCTCGAGAACTTACGTTCGAATCAGTGCCAAAGAGCTTTTAAAGAAGCTCTTGTATCTTTCATAAGAAACTGAACCCCATTCAAGATAAGATTACAAGCAAATAACTTCACTTGAATGGATTACACTGGAAATCCCTCCAACGTTCGTGTCCGAGTAGAATAATCCTGGAGTAAGATTAACTTTCATTATTTAGGCCCTAATGGAGCTACCTTGTTTACTGTGTCATTATAGCTTCATCTTCGTTATCAGTGAGATCTCTGACGAGGAGCTGTGGTGGCCTCATCGAGAGATCTCGTGCACGAGTTTCACCTCCCTGTTTCCTTAAGTGGGTCCGGTCGAGGTTGGGGGCGCCCCTCTCTCGCACCACCAGGTAACGAAGTCACCTGCAGGAGTCGTGTCGTTACGTGCGAAGGCTGAGCAAGTCTTTGGTCACAAGGTCTCGTTGGGACTACGGCCATGATAGGCCTGGAGAACGAGATGGGAGTCGTGTTAGACTTAAGAAGGTCGCATCACACCTCAGAGGGTCGTATTAAACTCGAGAGACGTATCGGATCCACAGTTTAGAGGACACGTTAGAACTCCCCTAAAGTGCCCCACTGGGAGACCTCCATCGTGACGGGGATGCCGAGCATGAGGACTGGAAGCTGGTAATCAGACGCTTCAGAAAGACGTCCACTGATACGTGCGAGTCAAGCCACCGAAGCTTCTATTACTGCTTCGTTCGAGACAGTGAGTGATGGCCAACTGATTTGCGAACCCGAGAACCTAACGGAACGCCTGGAGTCAGAGACGATAATAAAATGCGATTTCTTCCGCTTTCTTACGATAACTGTGACGAATTTTGTATCAGATACGTTGTAGCTGGTGTTATGGCTAACCCCGTTTGCCTTGGAAGGCGGAAATCGTAAATAATTTGGCCGTTTGAGCTATGGTTAAATGAATCTGCAGCAAACACTATTTCTCTTGGACAGTCCCCAACCTTCAGGAGATCGACACGACGCTGGCTCTCCCGATTCCTCATTTTATTTGTTTTCCGTATTCCATCCGGGTTCCTGAGTTGACCGCTTTGGAATTGCTAGTTTTATTACTGCATGCGACTGCACACTCTTGTTCCATTATACGAATGTACTGTTATGCTTCTGGGGGTGTTAAAGATAACACAAGGAATAATCTTCTCAGACCGGATCTATCTATCTATCTATCTATCTATCAATATATATATACATTTTGGTAGCCACATTCATTATTTCTGTATCCCTGAAGGAAGTATCACAAAAGAGCTCGAATCATCGTGTTTCCAATTTTTCTGTGGCTACCAGCATGTTCACGAGTCAAGTGTTCTCTTGTAATTCATCTGCACACACACACACATTTTTCTTTCATACATATTCGCCACTTCCTGCGTTGGCGAGGTAGCGTCAAGAACAGTGGACTGAGCCTAAGGGAGAAAATCCTCACTTGGCCCCCTTCTCTGTTCCTTCTTTTGGGAAAGTAAAAACAGGAGGGGAGGATTTCCAATCGCCCGCTCCCTCCCCTTTTAGTCGCCTTTTACGACACGCAGGCAATACGTGGGAAGTCTTCTTTCTCCCCTATCCCCAGAGAGAGAGAGAGAGAGAGAGAGAGAGAGAGAGAGAGTATGTGTGTGTGTGTGTGTACATACATCACTCCCACCGTTATAATAATAATTTGCCTTCAAAACAATCCCCGTAACCCAGCCGGGCGCTTGGCTTCTCAAGACCTTTCAAGGACATGAACACCTTTTTCTGTCTATTTTTTTCTCTCTCTGTCACAAGACGCCCAGCCCGGTGGACGAGAGAAAAAAAATGTGGTTTAGTGAATCATGCCTTGTTGGGTCATGTGACTGGCGTTCGTTTGGTCTCGCCATAACTCAAGGTGGATGACACAGTGACGTGGTGTTCCTGTTTATATATATATATATATATATACACACTGGGAGGGTATTTTTATATCTATATGGATACTTTTATCTAATAAATTTCAGTTATTTGTTAGTCTGTTATCATGTAGCGATCCCAAACCTCAGGCATCTTGCTGTATGTGTCCCAGCGTTTCATGTTTACGTCCATTTCTCTGTATGTGAAGGACGCTCTCCGCCCGTGTCTCTTGTCTTCTGACCCCATTGCTGGTTCTTCTGCGTGAGCGTCCCTCCTGAGCTGTCTTTCTTTATCAGTTCACTCTATACTGCCAGTGTGGAGTGAGAGAGAAAGAAAGAAAGAAAGAGAGAAAGAGGGGATATTATTAGTCAACGACGGGCAAAGCCAGAGAAAACGGGACGGGCGGTTGTACTTGAAGTAACTTTATGAGGGAGGCGAGGCCACCCGCCGCCAGTCCCCTTCTCGGCTTTGGCCCCAACTTGACCAGGGGGAGAATGTGGCCCACACGCTGATCTCGGACATGGACTGCCGGAGCGCCCTCGCCTGGACCTGTCAGTTGGCTTCCACTCTCTTCGTAATGACTAAGATCATGTGGACTGCTTGGCTTCCACTCTCTCCGTAATGACAGATCATGTGGACTGCTTGGCTTCCACTCTCTCCGTAAAGACAAAAAGCAGGTGGACTGCTTAGCTTTCACTCTCTCCGTAAAGACAGGACTCATGTGGACTGCTTGGGGGCTTGATGGAGGAGAGACCAGGCGGTGGGAAGTGGTCCAGACACGACATTCTTCACAAAATGGTTCTGACAAGAACACAGTCGCGACATTGAGCATCGTCCATCCCACCATTAAACTCTGAAATGGTCAACACAGCGACTGCTCACATGTCCGGATGAGTCCACTATGGCAATTCTTAACCCAGGACACGCTTGGTGATTACTGTCCTTCAATAACAGGCTCTTTTACTACTTAATTAGCTCCCAAATGGCGGTTGGAAGACCCCAAAGTGGTTTCCTAAAGGGCACTTCCTTAGCGATTTCACACTTCAGTGGTGTGTGTGTGTGTGTGTGTGTGTGTGTGGTATTAGGTTTTGTGTGGCTTAATACTGATATCTAGCTCTAAACAGACAGCACTAAAGAAAGGAAGCCTGATTTATAGTTCGTAATCATTCGCGCGTCTTGTGATGACTAAGAGGCCGTTAGTAACTCGAGGATGAGCCGTTGTGTTCTCTATTTCTTCCCTTACACGGCTAAAGTTGGAACTTTGTACCTCTTCATGTCTTCCCTGCCATCTACCATACGACCTTAACCCTTTTCAAAAGACTGTGGATTTCCACTTCGATTGAAACTCTCAAAGCATTTCTCTCTCTCTCTCTCTCTCTCTCTCTCTCTCTCTCTCTCTCTCTCTCTCTCTCTCTTTCTTATCTCGTTTTTCACATCTTCGAGACCTGGCTGTCCTCGAGGACGACATCTATCCTCGACTGGAGTTTTCATCACAGAAAACGAGGGAAATGGTGATGAGGGAGAGACTATGTCTTGGGCGAGGTGTTATAGGAGTCCAGGGGTGTCGCATCTGGACAGCGAAAGGCCAGTTGGTGGATACGAGTCGTCTCTAACTGGGACTGGGACAAAGGCCTTCTCAAGGTGGGTCTGTTGCGTGGACTCCTGAGACATCTGGAGCTCACAGGAGCGTTAGTGAGGCCAGGTTTTAACAGATGATGACGACGTGGGCGAGTTAAGGAGATGGTCAACCGCTCACTTGAAGCCTTGAGGTAGAAAATTATCTTTTTTCCAGTGGGGGAATCCCTAATACGGGTTTTTATTCTTGAGGTGATGAACTGAGACGAGGTTTTTATTTGGGACGAGCTCTTTACGGTGAATCCCTGAGGTGAGGTTTTTAAGGTGAATCACTAAAGTGAGGTTTTTAAGGCGTGTGATTTTGGGTGAGGCGTTATATTTCATTATACAAGACAGCTAGAAAAACAGATGTAGGCAAATGAGGCCGTTGTTCGTCTGGTCCTGGCGCTACCTCGCTAAAGCGGGAAACGATATGGTAACTTAATATTTTGTTTTGCTAATGTCTCTAAATAAAATTCTAGATTATTTTGAAGCAAAGCCTATAAAATTAGCGTCTCGTCTCTGTCCTTAGAACAGAAATCCACTTGGTCCAACAGAAAGTCCCTTACTTCAACAGACCTCCCTAATCCAACAGAAAGCTCCTTCGTCCAACAGACCTCTCCATTCCACCAGGTATCCCCTTACTTTAACAGACCTCTCTTGTCCAACAGACTGCCCCTTAGTTCAACAGGTGGTCTCTTCTACCCCAACAGAAAGCCCCTTACTTCAACAGACCTCTCTACCCCAACAGAGAGCCCCTTGGTCCAACAGATGGTCCCTCCTACCCCAACAGAAAGCCCCTTACTTCAACAGACCTATCTACCCCAACAGAGAGTCCCTTGGTCCAACAGATGGTCCCTCCTACCCCAGGAGAAGGGGCCTCCCTCAGCCCAGGCGGAGGAGGAGGTCCGGCAGACCTTCCCACCCTGTCAGGTCGGGGAGTGGCTGGTAGGGCAGTGGGTCTCTGCCTCCCACGCCCGCACCGTCTAGTAAGGGTGGTCAGGGTGGTCCTGAGATGGCCCTACGTCCGGTAGGGAAGGCCACTCGTAACTGTCGTCTGTATGTTTCGTGTCCCTAATTCTTTAGATCATTTTCTGACCTTTCCTTTGGCTGATTCCCTAATTCATTTCCCGTTTCTCTGTTTCTGGTCTTCCCTTCTGTCTGTTTAACTTTTTTTTTATCCCCTGAACCTCCTGTTGTTTATTTGTCCGTCTGTTCTCCCTCTCTGTCACATTTCTCTGTCAATCTCCTTTCATTGTCTCTCTATCTCTCCATTTATCTCTGTGTTTGTCTACGATTTTTGTCTCCCTCGACATTCTACGTTTTTTTTTTTGTTTTTCTGTCTCTACCACATCCTTCCTGTCTCAGTCTCTTGCGTCTCTCTCTCCCTCTCCTTCCATCTCTCTCTCTCTCTCTCTCTCATCTCGTCTCTTTCCCTCTGTATCTTGTGCTGTGATCCGTGTCGAGTCTT
>JAUUDW010645606.1:0-10790 GCA_032361385.1 Panulirus guttatus | reverse complement strand
CCTAAATACTTTCCTTTGTCTTTTCTTTTTCCATTTCTTAATTCTCTCTATCTCTCAGTTAAGGCCTGGCCTTGATGTGGACTTTTGTCTGTGACTGGGGCCTTCGAAAAAGACAAAAAGAATGCTTGATAATTTCAGTATTAGGATTATTTTTTATGCTGAATTTGAATCTGGGGTTGAACTGGTGTTTAGGGATTGTTACAGGCTGTAACAAAGGATTTAATGATTCTTGTGATTATTTGATTCATATTTAATGGGTGTCTGTTTAGTTGAGGAAGCTCATAGAATATATTCCTTGATTATTTCAAGTACAGAAGCATTCCAATATATTTTATTTCAAATTTAAAACAAAAAGTTTAATGGGGTTAAAAGAACCTTGAGCTAATATTTTTTGGACGGGAAATAGATTTGCTTAATATTCTCAATAGTAAGATTTTTTTTCATGCAGAATATGAATCTGGGAATGAAATGGTGTTTGGGGGTCAATAAGTGCTATAATGATGCATTTAAGAATTCTTGTGATTATTTGCTTCATATTTAATGGGTATCTGGTTGCTTGGGGAAGCACTATAAGATATTTTCCATGTTTATATCAGGTATAAAAGTATTTCATTTTATTTCAGTCATAAAGCAAAGTTTTTGGACCAAAAAGATACCTGCAATTTGTTACACTTTTTGAAGGGCATTAGATTTTTTTAATAACTTCAGTTTTTTCCCCTCCCATACATGTTCGCTATTTTCCACATTAGTGAGGTAGTGTCAAGAACAGAGAACTGAGCCTTAGAGGAAAAATCCTCACTTGGCCCCCTTCTCTGTTCTTTCATTTGGAAAAGTAAAACAGGAGGGGAGGATTTCCAGCCCCTTTTTGGGCTGAAAAATTGTTGGGTTATGAAGGGCTGTAATGAAGTATTTAAAGATTATTATGATTATTAGCTAAGTATTTAATGGGTATATTTATGTTTGGTTGGGGAAGCATTGTGTGATATTTTTCATGATTATTATAAGTATAGAGGTATTTCATTTTGTTATATTTCAGTTTTAAAACAAAAAGTTTTTGGACTATCCCATATACACCTTTGGTAAAGTTGGCTTCATTTAAAGTGATTTCATTTAGTGTATTAGAATTGTAGTTTTGTTGTATATGTATAAGAGTTACCTGAAACCTAAGATTCTTTACGAGGTGAGAAGTGAATTTAGGAATTATCATGTTTAATTCATTTCTGGGATGTTTCACCCTTTGGAATGTTAGTTTTTGTGATGACGTGGCTTTTAACCTGACGTCTTATTAAGCCCAGTCAAGTTTGTCTTGGAAATGTATGCTCACTGATACTTACATAGATCTTTGTTCATTCTTCTGAGCCCCTCATTTCCCGTGTCATTAATGACTAGTTTCCAGTTGGATGAAGGTGACTGTACCCCTTACTTAATCTGTACTGTCTTTTAGAATTTTTTGATATAAAGAGTTGGCTTGCACTCTGGCCATTTTTCAAGGAACATTTCACTGGATGGGATATATAAGATGAGTTTTAGGCAATCACTGAATCTTATAGATAAACATTATTTCAGCCAGTTTTCAGACATCTTCCCTTGTGTGGCACTGGATTACTGCTTTTAGATTATGATATTCTGCTTAGAGGCCACAGCAGTTTGTTTTTTCTGAAGTCCTCCTTCCTTTGTATGGATATGCATTCCTGTGTGTATGTGGTTCTGTTCTCAGCTGAAGGCTGAAGAACCATATCCTGATTCTGAACAGTAACAGGCCAGAGGTATACAAAAACAGTTAGTGAATGATATGAATGGTAGGGTGGAGTGTATGCTGCATTGAGACTTCTGCTGTGATGTCATAATGTCAGGATGGCTAGCCTGTTAACCATAATGGTAGACAGATGCATACGAGCATCAGCCAGTCTCCTACACAGTGCTTTGGTTGAAGGATGGTGGGAAATTCTTATGATTTCTCCTACATATGTGGGGTTTAAAGAACAAATGACCTCATGTAAGCAAAGGCTCTCTCAGATGCTCATGGGGATCTGTCTTCATACTGAAATAGTTTTTCATTTTTGAAAATCTACATTTATGATGCCTCATGATTTTATTTTTTTGAAAATTTATTCATAATTACCCTAGGACCGATTTCTATGAAGGATTCCTTTTTTAAGGCTCCTGCAGTCCAAGGCTGCACTACTTCTAGTTGCAAGGAAATGTGGACTCCTTTGGAGTGAGAGGTTCATTCACAAGACTGTACTCCTGATGATGAAGCCTTACCAAATGTGACTTTCACTCAAAGTATAACCTTGAGCAGGTAAACATGACATGATTATAAAGAATGTGTGTGAGAAATACTTAGAGAAATAGGATTTGTATATGACATTTATGGAACTGGAGAAAGCATATGAGAAGGTTGTTAGACATGCCTTGTGGAAAGTTTTATGAATATATGGTATAGATAGAAATCTATTAGGAGCAGTGACAAGTTTTTTTTGGGACTGTATGGTGTGTGTGCTGGTGAGTAGAGAGGAAAGTGAGTGGTTCCAAGGGAAGGTTGGTCTTTGGCAAGGGTGTCATGTCTCCATAGCTGTTTACTTTGTTTATGAATGGGCTGGTGAGGGAGGTAAATGCACAGATCTTGGAGAGTGGGGCAAGTATGCTGTCTGTAGAGAGTGAGCAGGCCTGAGAAGTGTATCAGTTGTTGTTTGTTGATGGCACAGCACCGATGGTAAATTTGAGTGAGAAACTGTAGAAGTTGGTGTCTGAGTTTTAGGAGAGTATGAAACGGAGAATTTGAGAGTAATCTGAATAAAAGCAAAGTTATTAGGTTTAGCAGGGCAGAAGGACAAGTTAGTTTGGATGAGAGTTTAAGTGGAGAAATTTTGGAGAAAGTGAAGTGTTTTAGGTACCTGAGAGTGAATATGGGAGTGATTGGAACCATGGTTGTGGCAGTGAGTCATAGGATGGTTGAGGGGGTTAACGTTCTGGGAGCATTGAGGAATGCATGGAAAAAGAGATCATTATCTAGGAGGGCAAAAATCGATAAGTTTGAAGGTGTACTAGTCATCACAATGTATGGATTTGAGGCTTGGTATGCAGAGGAGGTTGGATTTGTTGAAAACGAAACGGTAGAGGACAATATGTTATGTGAGATGCTTTGATTGTGTAAGAAAAGGGTAAGAAAGAAGTGTAGTAATAAGAGGAGTGTGGTTTAAGGAGCTGAAGAGGGTGTGCTGAAATGTTTGGACTGAGAATGAATGAGGAGAGGTTGACAAAGAAAGTATTTGTGTCAGAAGTGGAGAGGGCAAGGAAAAGGGGAACACCAAATTGGAGATGGAAGGATGGAGTGAAAAACACTTTGTGTGCTGAGAGCCTAAACATGCATGATGGTGGAAGGCTGTATGGGATAAAGTGAACTGGAATGTTGTGGTATGGTACACAGGGGGTGAAGTGCAGTCTTTGGATTTAACCAGGACATATGAAGCAGCCTGGGAAAGCTATGGAAAGGTCTGTAAGGCTTGGTTCTGAAGAAGTGGCTCTGGTTTTGTTGTGTTCCATATGATACTAAAGAAATTATTTGAGCCAGTGAGGCCTAGCATCGTCTGTTCCTGGTGCTACCTCACTGATGTGGAAAATGGTGAACAAGTATGAAAGAAAACATATGTGCTTGAAGGTATAGTAATCAAACGATGTATGGATGAAAAGTATGGAGTGTAGATGAGAATGTGTAGAGGAGGGTGTATGTGCTGGAAATGAAAAGTTTGAGGACAGTAAGTGGTGTGAGATGGTTTGACTGAGTAAGAAGTATAAGGGTAAGAGAGAGGTGTGGCGATAAAAAGTGTGGTTGAGAGAGCTGAAAAGGGTGTACTGGGGTAGTTTAGACATATAGAAAGAATGAGTGAGGAGATTTTGACTAAGAGGATATATATTCCAGAATTGAAGGGGACAAGGAGAAGGGGAGACCAGATTTTGTAATTACTTAATTACCTATTTATATTAACAGGGAGGGAGTTTTGCATTCATAGGGCCCCATCTCTTGAACATTGTATTATCATGCAACCTCTTAAATTTATGTATGCTTTCTGCATTAACCATGCCCTCACTCATTCTCTTCCATTAATCCACCACTCTTATATTATAAAAATATTTCTTTATATCCTTATTAATAAGTTTCTTACTTAATTTCATACTATATGCTCTGATTGTTCTGTCCCAACATCTTTCAAAGAACCATTCACTGTCCGTATTGTTGATCTCTTTTAAAAACTTAAAGGTTGTGATCTGGTTACCCCTCATTCTTTTCTCTTCAAAGTTGTGTAAATTTTAAGCCTCCAGCCTTTCCCTGTAACTTAGCTCTCTTAATTCTGTACCATATTTGTTGCCCTCCTCTTGACCTTTTCTGTGAGCTCTATGTGCTTTTCCAGATGTTGTGACCCTACCTGAGAAGCATGTCCTGATTTTGGTCTTATGTAGGATATGAATAGCTTGCTGAATATTTCCTTATCCGTATACTTGGAAGCTATTCTGATATATGCCTGTAGACAGTTTGTCTCCCTTTCTCTCCTCCCATCAATATATCTATATCTCTGATGCCAGTTCCTCCTGGGAACTTCCAAAGCAAAACAGTCTCCACCTATCCCTGTGCTTAAATGCTCCTTCATTTACATCATTCCATGCATTCTTCCCCCATTTCTACCCATCCAGTATCCTTCCACTTTATTTCCCCATGTCACAGGTGGTCTTCCTCTTACACCAACCCCTTTAATCATACTATCATGCACTCTCCTTGTAAACTCCCATCTTGAATTATTTCCACATGCTGAAACCACCTCAAAATAGTATGTTTCACCCACTCTACCAGTCCACAATTCAGTCCCTTTGCATTTTCGACCATATCAAATCTCTTGTACTAGCATTCACTACTTTCTTCATTCCATCAAGTGATACCACATGCTCTTCTCATTTAACTCATTTCTACAGCCTGGATTCTGACCTCTGTGACTCACCCCATGTCCATGTTTTGGCTGCATAGGTTAGGGTCGGGAGGACTGTGATGTCCCTTCATCCATTCTTCACTTCTATACGTACACCTCTACCCTTCATTATTCTGTTGAAAGACCTAATGACTCTTCAATCCTATACTGCTCTCTCCCTTATCTTACCAAACATACCCAAGATAGCTCCCACATGCTGAAATTTTGTTACATCATCCACTCTTTCTCCTCTTGTATGTATGATAAACCTTACTGACTCTTACATTGGAAATTCCTTCCCCATAGAAAGTCATCCACCTGCTTTCTTTTAATCAGTTCCATCTATATATAATCTATCCTGTACACCACTTATTCACTTTACACACCACACTTGTTGGTAAGACCAGTCTGTAGTTACCACCTATTTCCGGTGACCTTTCTTATATATAAGTAAATTTTTGCCCTTTTCCATTCCAGTGACACTTTGCCTCTCTCCAATGATATCTTGAACAGGGATTCCAGCTGTTTATGTAGTGTATTTGCACACACTTTTAGTACATGTGGTGAAATTTTATCAGGACCATTAACCTTGGGTGGGCCAAGTCCTTTTGGTATTGTTAATATTTTTTCCAGATTTTTTTTCTTCTTCTTTTTTTTAATACTTAATACCTGTTTCCTGCAGTAGCAAGGTAGTGCAAGGAACAGATGAAGAGAGACCACATCCAGTCACATCCATTCTCTTGCTGTCATGTGTAATGCATTGAAACCACTTAGAGTTACTAAGAATGAGCTGAGTGAGTTAAGTGTTGTCAAGTGTTATATATGACAAGGGGAGATTGTATGTTTGTGGACTGAATGCCTAAAGTCTAAGTGTGGGTAAGGCAGAAAGAAAAGACAGCTACCTGAGTCAGAGGAGTGCAACTTGATGTTGCTGAAGTGCTGGCTCACTGCTTAGGCGTCACTAACCGTAATGATACTCAGGCGGATAGTACTGGTAATATACCTCCCTGGTCGTTGGCTGCCTACCAGCTACTGCCTAATACATACTGCTATCATATTATTACCTTACAGTTTTCTACATTGTTTCTCTGCATTCGTATAAAGTAAGCATGTTGTTTTTAAATATGATATACCAGTTTTTAACCCTGAATTGTTCTGTGGAACTTAAGGTCCCCTAACCCTCCATTTCACATAGGCCCTGTACCTTGCCAACCATGGTTTTGTCAACCAAGGTGTCTTCTAGGAACATAACTCCCTTGGTTGGCAAGGGATTTCTGTACAATGGAGGTCCCTCAAGTTGAAGTTCTTTCTCCAGCCCTTGTCACTATCCCCTTACACAACCTCCCAGTAGCAAACTACTGCATCGAGGTACTTTCATGTGCAAACAAATTCACAAATCACAGCAACAACAAACATGCATGAATACATTATGCAGTTGGAACAGTAGTTCACCCAGAACAGAATGTCTTCATCTGAACAGAAGTCTTCAGTCACTCTTTTAACCCCAGACAGACACAAATCCAGGGTACACTCTTCAGTCACCTTCAGTGGACAATCAATCCCACTAAACAAAACACCACCCTTTCTAGGCCTCATATATGACACACAGTCCGTAAACAATTTATCTGCTCAACTCTAAACTATGCCTCACTTTCCTGGTCTTCCACTCTTTCAAAATATAACAAAACTCTGAACCACACAAAATAGTGCTCTCAGAACAATCACTGTCTGCCTGGCAACCACAATATTCTCAACACCTACACAGTTAAACAATGATCCTTGCAATGCAGTCTCACTTCAAGATGCTTAGCACCTATTATACGCAACAGCACTAAACCCCTCCCACCTAAACCATTCCATAACTAACCACCAGCCCACAGGCAGCTTACCCCTACCTCACAGTTCAGCAACTTTTATTCACAGATCCCCCACCCCCAATAAATATAACAATGACAGAACACATACACATTGATATAATCCCTCAAGCACTAAACAACCACCCTCCCAACTCATTCTTAAACTCCACCCCACCAGACATACACTCATCAGAAGGAATACTCCTCAGCCACACATGTCTCATTTTCCTGTCTACACTCTAAGCATCACCCATCCCTACAACACTACAAACATCATTTCAACATATCCCAAGATCCTTTTCACCCACGATGCAGCTAACACACTGAGCACTTACTACTCAATTGCCCTGCATTCTCCACACGTATCTGCACTCACATTACACGTTATGACCTATGATCTCAACCAGTGGAAATGATGCTTCCTGAGCCCTACAGGAGCCTTATAAAGATAGAAGGGACTCCTGGGGCAGGAAGTAAATTAGAAGGTATTTTGGGGAGAAAGAATACTTCTCTCGTATTCCCTGCGTGTAGTAAAAGTTGACTAAAAGTGGTGGGAGTGGGGTGCTGGAAACTCTTCCCTTCCTGTATTTTGATATCTAAATGTTTGAACTGAAGAAGGGGTGAAGTAAAGAGTGCTCATCTTCCTAGAAGGCTCAGGCTGGCATATCTGAATGTGTGTTAGTGTAACAAAGATAAGAAGAGAGGAGAGGTAGGTAGTATGTTTGAGGAGAGAAACTTGGCTGTTCTTGCTTTGAGTAAAAAAAGCTTAAGGGGAAAGAATGGTTTGGTAATGCCTTTTGTCAAAGTCAGAGGTTATTGTGGGGGGTGACAGCTAAAGAAGGGGTGGCACTTATGGGAATTTGTGAGAGTAAGAAAGTGAGCTCTAGACTGATGTAAGTAAAAATGAGGTTGGATTCTAAGAGATGGGTGATTATTAGTGCACTGTGCACCTGGACCTGTGAGGAATGAGGAAGGGACATAAGTGTTTTTGGAGAAGCTGAGTGAATTGTCAGCAGTTTTAGTGTGAGAGATCGGGAAATACTGATGGATGATTTGAATGTGAGAACGGGTAATGTGGCAATTAAGCATATAATTAGGGGTCGTGGGGTACCGGTGATGTGAATGAAAAGGGTGAACTGCTTGTGAAATTGAGTGCTGAATAGGGATTGGTGACTGGGAATACCTGGTTTAAAAGAGGGACATACATAAGTAAATGTGGGTGAGTATGGGAAGTAGGCCTTAGTGAATTATGTACTTATTGATAGGCATCCAGAAGAGAGACTCTTGGATGTGAATGTACTGAAAGAGGTAGCTGGTAGGATGTCTGATCATTACTTAGTGAAGATAAGGATGAAGATTTGTAGAGGCTTTAGGAAAAGAAGAAATGACATGGGTGAGAGTCAGGTATTGAAAGTGAGTGAGCTTGGAAAAGAACCTTGTGTGAAGAGATACCTGGAGAGAGTGAATGTAGAATGCCAAAAAGTGAGACTAAAAGAAGCTAGGGGAGTGGGTTAGGAATGGGAGGGATTTCGGGAATCAGTGTTGGTATTTGAGTGGATGTGTTGAATGCAGAATGCAGAGGGTGGGCATTCGAGAAAAGGTAGTGAGTGGTGGGATAAGGTGAGTGGAGGGATAAGGAAGTTTAGTTGTTAGAGAAAGAGAAAAGAGAGCTGTATGAGTTTTATTTGTAGGAAAGGAGTGCAAGTGATGGGAGATGTAAAAGAGAAAGTGGCAGGAGGTGAAGAGGAAGATACAGGGGTTGGAAAAGAGGACAAATGAGAGCCCTAATGTGGACTTTTGTTCGTGAATGCAGCCTTCAACATGAAAAGAAAGAAGAAAAATAACCCACAAAATTTAGGGATAATAAAATGTTTTGGAAGGATGTTAATGGTTCGGTGCCTGAGAACTGGTGGAATGCATGTATAGTGCCACTGTTTAAAGGCAGGAGTGATAAAGGTGAATATTTAAACTACAGAGGTATAAGTTTCTTGAGTGTACTTGGTAAGCTATATGGGAGGGTAGTGATTAAGAGGGTGAAGGCATGTGCAGAGCATCAAACTGGGGAGGAGCGGTGCATTTTCAGAAATGGTAAATGGTAAAGGATATATGGATCAGATTTTGCTGAAAAGAATGTGTATGAGCAATACTTAGAGAAACAGATGGATTTGTATGTGGCATTTATGGATCTGGAGGTAGAATATGATAGGGTTGATAAACATACTTTATGGAAGGTCTTTAGGATATATGGTGAGGAAGGAAAGCTTGTAGATACAATGAGAAGTTTGAGTTAGGGTGTAAGGTATGTTTACAAGTAGGAAGGGAGGAGTATGTGGTTCCAAGTGAAGGTTGGTCTGCGGCAGGGGTTTGTGATAACACCATGGCTGTTTAATATGTTTATGGAAGGGGTGGTGAGAGAGGTAAATAGGAGAGTCTTGAAGAGAGGGGCGAGTATGCATTCAGAAGGGGAAGAGAGTCAGTTGTTGTTTGCTGATCATGCAGCACTAATGGCAGATTCAAGTGAGAAACTGCAGAAACTGGTGACTGATTTTGGAGGAGTGTGTTAAAGGAGGAAGTTGAGAGTAAATATGAATAAAGGTAAGGTTATTTGGATTAGCAAGGTTGAGAGTCAGGTTAGTTGGGGTTTGAATTTGAATGGAAAAAATATGGAGGAAGTAGTGTTTTAGATACGTGGGAATGGACATGGCAGCAAATGTAACCATGGAAGCAGAAATGAATTATAGGGTGGTCGAGGGGGCGAAAGTTCTGGGAATGCTAAAGAATGTGTGGAAAGAGAGGGCAAAAATAGATATGTTTGAAGGTATAGTAGTACCAGCAAAGTTATATGGATGTAAGGCATGGGCTATAGGTGAGGATGTGAAGATGAGGATGGAAGTGTTTGAAATGAAATGTTTGAGAACAAAATGTGGTGTGAAGCAGTTTCATGGAGTAAGTAATAAAAGGATAAGAGGTATGTTAGTAAAAAGAGTGTGCTTGAGAGAGCTGATTAGTAAAAAGAGTGTGATTGAGAGAGCTGAAGGGGGTGTGCTGAAATGGTTTTGAAAATTTGAGAGAATGAGTGAGAAAGAGTTAACAAAGAGGATATATGTGTCAGAAGTGGAGGGAACAAGAAGGTGGAGATCAAATTGAAGATGTAAGGATGGAGTGAAAAAGATTTTGATTGGTTGGAGCCTGAACATGCAGGTGGGTGAAAGGCATTTGAATTGGAACAGTGTAGTATACAGGGGTTGACGTGCTATCAATGGACTGAACCAGGGCATGTGAAGCGGCTGGCCTAAACAATGGAAAGGTCTGTGGGGCCTGGTTGTGGATAGGGAGCTGTGGTTTTGTTGTATTCCACATGACAGCTAGAGAATGGACGTGAGCACATGTTGTCTTTCTTCATCTGTTACTGGAGCTACCTTGCTATTGTGGGAAATGGCGATTAATCATGGAAAAGTAAAAACAGGAGGGTAGGATCTCCAACCCCCACTCCCTCCCCTTTTAGTCACCATTTATGACATGCAGGGAATATGTGGGAGGTATTCTTTCTCCCCCATCCCCAGGGATATATATATATGATTTTATTTTATCATTATACTTGATTGCTGTGTCCTGCGCTAGTGAGGTAACGCCAGGAAACAGACGAAGAAAGACCATTCCCCCACATACACAGATATTTACATATATGCACATGACATAAACATACATATATACATACATATACATACACATGCATATACACATATACACATGTACATATTCACATTTCCTCGCCCCCATTCATTCCTGATGCCAACCCGCCCCACAGGAAAGAGCATTACCGCCCCCTGCAGCAGCGAGGTAGTGCCAGGAGACAGACGAAATGGCCACATTCACTCACACTCAGTCTCTAGTTTTCATGTGTAATGCACTGAAACCACAGCTCCCTTTCCACATCCAGGCCTCACAGACCTTTCCATGGTTTACCCCAGAC